>CEMU01569659.1:6853-53032 GCA_900068965.1 Calocybe gambosa | reverse complement strand
TGAGACACTAGGCAAGTCAATGAAACGCTCGTTGAGCGAGAGTGGTCGTAGCACTGGGTGAAGCCGTGGTAGACGAGTCGGAGCCAGGTAGTGTAATATCAACCCCAATTTTAGCGACGACGTAGTAATTAAAGAAGAGAATCTTGAACGTTAGAGCTAAGCCGGCATGTAGGACGACAATGATGACGATTATAAGGCGCGTCGCTTTTGCCTCAGCCTGCGGTGAATCTCTTTGAGTATGCCTCGTATTATCGTATATGAGACACGTACAGAGGCAAGGATAGGATAGATATTCATGGTCAAAAAGTATCCAGATAGGCTGAATGCGAGAATTACGAGTGTCCAACGGACGATTGGAACAGGAATGACGCATAGTATCTGTAACATAGTGTGGTTAATATATAGTAGAGCTGCTCCCTTAACCCATTTGGAACTTACAGAAACGGGAATCCAAACAAATTGTCCGTAGCCCCAAATCGCCAAAGCCTCGACGCCACTCTCCAAGGTATCGAAGTGCCAGCCATAACAGCACTGGAAGTGCAATACCATACGCGTAAACCAGCGAAACGGCTATAGAAAGAAGCTGAAAGTTATAATCGTATTCTGTACCTGGGCTGGATAGGTAGGCGGTTATCGAGGCGGCTAGACTTGACGACAAAAATAGAGTGAATATCAGGGTGGTCAAAGTCCAGAATGGTCCGTATAAGTCGGCGGGGTTTAGATGTGTGGAAAGGTAGTTTGTGGATGTCGGAATCAATGTGCCATAACACCTTTTCAGCACCTGACTAGATATCAGAGGGATGTCCATTTCCAAGATTGCAGGGCTTACAGTTCGTGTGTCCACATCAAAGTAAGATTGGTAATATTCTACATTCCAAAAGGCTGGATTGCCTTTTTGCTGGTCCTGCAGATAAGCTAATTGCAAATGAGTACTTCAAACAGGTGGAAAAAACTATGACTTGACAAACCTCTATCCGCGTTACCCACACCAGGTGATCTTCCTTGTGGTCGTGGGATTCCTCCACCAGTGCCATTATTAGCACCAAGGAAAGCTAAGCGAAAGAGTTGAGGGTTCTATCGTACTCAGTTCTGGGATTGCGCTGACATTTGAATTGTAGTCCYTCTGGACCTTCTTCGAGTCTTTGCTATAAGTTGGTTTGTTATTCATTCAAATGAATTATAAGATAGGTTTTCAATTACCTCGTCGGCCTCCACTTGGACGTAAGCCATTACTGAAACGCCGTTCGTCGTTTTCAAGTTGTTGGTAGAACGCTGCGTGAGAAAAATTGATGTATTTGGGTACCCTGCACGTGATAGAAGCGAAAGTACACGTGGCATTAGCATTCTATGTCGCGCCTGAACCAAAAACGATCTATCTCCATGTTATTTGAACTCTTCCCAGTGATTCGACTCTAAACGCGCCAAAAAATAAAATCTGGTTTTTACTTGGTGCTCGGAATGCATGATCCTTGCTCACCTCTAGCATGTTTCTAATTCGAGCCTTTGGAATTCTCAATTTGTTACGTGCGGCTTATTAAGCCACACCAAGTTGACCCTTTTCACTTGTCACTTAAAGTTAGGCTTCCAAATTCCAACCGCTCAGTAGTCCGGTGTTTCCAAGGCCCGCTGTCATGCCCATTTATATTTAGACGGTCTCAACATATAAAGCCCGGAAGAAATCTCTACCAATACCGGCAGCATCATGGAACCCCAAGACCATGCTAGGTCAAATCGTTATTCCGGTGTCGTGTACGAGGAACAAAACACCAGTCAAGCCGTAGAATGGGTAGCCGTAGAGCCTCCGAGGAATAGACGATGTTAGTGTAGATCAATCAACTTCTATCATACTCACACTCATTAAAAAATCTATAATAGCCGTAGATAATATTCAGCGAACGACTACCGAACCTCCGTCCTTCCAGGACTCCAAGTTCGACGTGATCCTTAGGAAACAGCGCATGCGGCCCAAGAAGGGTGGAATGAAACTGACAGCTCTCCCTTCAAGGTTTTCGTACCTGACCAGCGATTTTGAATTCGCTGGATGGGGCTCGTTTTCTCGGCTTACAATAAATGTGGAAGACCAAAATGCAGGCGATAAAATCCTTGAGAATATACGAGCCAGGGGTATTCTTGGTCAATTTCTTGCTAGTGCTCTCTCTGGCAATGCTGTTCTCGGGAGTCCGTTCTATGCCATGCCTGCTGTGGTCGCTGTATCAAGCATCTAGTTAGTTTTTTTAAATCTATTCGCAAAACCACTCTGACTGTTTTTTTAGCTCTCCTATATCCCTCTTTCTCGCCACTCTTGTATTATTTTTGTGGCGGCCTATCATGGAGGAACTTGGATCTGCGCTCCCGTTATCTGGTGCCCCCTATACTTACATGTCAGCATACCAACTTGTTTTTTAATATTCGTGCCAACCGATTCACCTAGATTAAATGTTTCTACCAAGTCGTTTGCGCTAATTGGTGCTGTTCTCCTGCTGTTAGATTTCACGTCTACTTCTATTGTTTCGGCTGCCACTGCTGCCTCTTATCTCGCCGGCGAAGTAACTCTTCCGTTCCCGTCTTTCGTTGGCGCTATCTTTGTACTGGTCATATTTACTCTCTTCAGCCTGACTGGTATAAAGGAGAGCGTCCGACTCGCTCTAGCAGTGTTGACATTTCATGTGAGATTTTTTATTTTACATTTGAAATATGCTGACGCTTACATCTATGAAAGATGGGAACGATGATGGTTCTGATTATTACGTCTGCAGTTCACTGGGGCAAGGTTGGAAATTTCCAGCTGCGTCAGAACTGGCATACCGGAGAAGGCCTTTCCTCCAGCACGGTTGCTCGAGACATATTCAACGGATTTTGTCTCGGTATGCTGGGTCTAACTGGCTTCGAATGTATGTTGTCCGGAACTCCTTTCGATTCCTGGCTGACTGGTCATAACTTTAGGCACGCCGTCCTATGTCGCTCGAATCAAGAAAGGAAGATTTCCTCTTGTCCTTCGCAACCTTCACATATCAGCAATCATCCTGAACGTCGTATTGATGACCCTTGTCTTGGCCCTCGTGCCAATAGCGACCGTCCTAAGTGGAGCAAACATTCTCAGTGTACTCGCCGAGATGGTAAATACAACGTTTGGAGTATTTGTTAGTAGTGCTCTTATATAATTCCCGCATCTACATTTAGGCAGCAGGGAGGTGGCTTCGAATTTGGATAGTCGTCGATGCCATTGTCGTTCTATGCGGTGGTGTCCTTACTGGTGCGTGTTTCTGGATGCCTTGCTACGGGTACTATCTAATTATTGATCAATCAGGCATTCTTAGCGCCTGCGAACTTTTAGAACAGCTTGCCCTTCACAGGGTCCTTCCTAAAGTGTTCCTGAAGACAATGCCTAAAACGCATTCACCTTACGTCTCGGTGCTCTCTTTCGTCGCCTTTGGTGGCGTACTATACGCTAGTGCGGGCGCCAACCTAGCTGTTATTTCACAAATGTAAGCAATCCTAGTCATGAGTCGGTATGACTATACTGACAGACGAGATAGGTTTTCGCTTATCTGGTTGACGGTCATGTCATTATTTCCAATATCTCTTCTCCTTCTGAAGTTCAACCGTGGACGACTTTTTCGAGATACTAGGACGCCCCTTGGGATCATTGTAGCTGCTATTCTCGTCTCAGCTGTCGTCTTTGCAGGAAATATAGCAGTTGAGCCCTCCACAGCTGGGTAAGCTTGATTAACGTCGAGGAACCCCCTCCACTTACACACTTGATGGTATTCCGTAGTTACTTTGCGGCATATTTTCTGGGAATTTTGCTTTTATTTACAGTGACACAAAACAAGGTTCACCTTCTGCGATGGGTGTACTGGGTTTATGACCAGTATCCTACCCTACATTCATGGAAGCTGACTAGGACTTGGGGCAACAAAATCACGGCTGTTATGGCCAGATTAAAAGGACAACCTGTCTGTATCTTGGTCAAGACGGACCAAGTATGTTCGATGTTGAGACATCTTCTCTGTCGGTGTACTCATTGTTCACTGCTTCAGATTAATCATCTATTCGAGATGATTCTGTATATAAAGAAAAACGAGGAAACTTCATGCGTAAAAATGGTCTACTTTGGTGAGGGAGAAAAGGGAATTCCTTCTGAGCTGGAAGCCAATGCCAAGAGTAAGCCGTCATCTTGAAGTAGCGAGATCTTTCTAAGTTCTTGCACACCTGTTAAGTTCTAGATGAAGCTTTCCCTGAGCTCACTATAGACCTGGTTTGTTTCCTATGGTGGTATTAAGTAGCCGGATGCCGACCAGATATTTTTTAGATCATTGTTAACGCCCCGTTTGGGCCGGCAAACGTTATCGCACTGTCACATCACTTGCAGATACCAACCTCCCTTATGTTCATGTCCTGTCCTGGTAATCAGTTTCCGCATTCTCTCATAGAACTTGGTACGCGTATAATAACCCTATAGCTGGGACCTGACAAAATGACACATCGTGATGCTGATTAATCATTGTATACGACTGAACTCATGTGTAAAGAAGATTCGAAAAGTTGTGTGCAAAGGTGATAGCGAGCGAGTTCGTAGGATGCGGTAGTCATAAAGTCATAAAATCGTGCTACACCACCCACGCAAGTTGACGCCTTACCAGTTTCAAGCTGCGTCTGAGGGGTCAGCCACTTTCGCTGAAGCAGTCTGGGGAAACTTTGATTCATCAATACCATGCTCCACACTGAGAACAGTTCGGTTGAATGTGAGCAGCGTAAGCCCGTATGGTTGTCTGATCCTTGACTCCCATTTATCCGGCAAGCGTTCATCGAGAAGAATAGTTTTCAAATCGTGAATTCGACCTCCGAAGATAGTGAGCATTGTAGACGAGCTATGTCATATTCAACTCAAATTGCCCCCTTTTTTTCAGATAATAACTCACTTTGAACTGCCAAACATTTTGTGAGCTTTGCTCAGGGAGAACACCGGGTTTTCGGCCCGCGCTTCCGCTCGTCGCTTAGATGAAATGAGCGACAGGTCGGGTATGGTAAGAAGAGGGTCGCCATTGCTATCCTTGCCGGTAGCAGATTCAAGCAGTTCATTGACGTATGGTACATGAATGACACTTTGGTCGGGTTCAAAGTGCGTATCACGTCCTACAAAACAAACAGTATCAATAGCTATTCCTTTTTTGGGGGGTATGGAATGGAAAAACCCACGAAGAAGCGATGCATCGTGTTCGATGCCGTTATGCAAGTCCAGTTCGGACAAGTCAAACGTATCCTTTTTATAATTCTTTTTCAGCATGTTGGCGGCATAATTGGGCACAAAGTAGCAGAAGCTCGGGGCGAAATTATATGATGTTCGAACGACGCGATTCAATTCAACAAAAGAAATGTTTTTTCCATCACGAGGAAGGATCCCTGAGAATGATGAGGAAGGTGCTTATATAATAGAGTGGCTCTCACCGTGATTTGCCAAAGCGTTAAGAGCGGGACAAGAACACCTGCTATCGCCCTCCTTTGGAGCGAYRAAYTCTGGCCATTTCCCRTCTGCTCCAGGYTGCCCAGCRGGRGTCACCTTTCCGATTTTCCTCTTGGGCAACAGAAAGTTGAGAAACGTAAGACTAAAATCCCACGTAAATATGCCCAAGTCCGTCAGCACTTTGAGAATAGGAGTGATCAGGAACATGGTGGGGGGCAATTTTGTTGAACGAAAACGAGGCTTTTTATACCTCATTTAAGCGAGGCACTGATCCGAATGTGACTAATAGGGTTAAATAATTCTGACTGTCAGAAAGTGGCATTTTGGCGTCGCTGGGAAAACGTGGAGATTGACAGTCCCATAATTACAAAAGCAGCTATCTTCTTGTGTGCCATAATTGTCTGTAGCGTAATTCCACTCCAAGTCATAGCTCACCACCGCTCAAAATCAAAAGTGCCGTGCAGTCGGGTATTAATTTTCATATAGTCGGCCTCATTGTCAGGGGTGATGTAGCCAAGACGCAAGAAAAGGTCGAGCAAAACTGTATCCTGTCAGAACATTCCCACGATAACTGAAGCAACAAACAAACCAAGAGCACAGTTAGGTTTGAAAAGGCCAGCACGCATTTTTTCAGTCACTTGGGCATAAGATAAAAACTATAGTTACTACAGTCAATAGCGATTTCGCGTAAAGCTTGAACTTGAAGGCGTACCTCAAACGACTCTACTTCTCCATCCAGGGGTCTAGGCTCAAAAACTTTTGGATCCACACTAAACGGAATCTTTATGTCATAGACGTATCTGGGCATACATTAAGTGTTGGAGATCGAAGAGATGAACGTAATACGTACTCTATTTCTGGCTGAAGCCAGCCTTTAGACGTCCTAAGGGAAGATAAGCATAAGAGCCGCTATTGAAACAGCTGAGCAAAACCTAAAGAAATAGCTGACGGCTCCAGCCGCTCGAGCGTATTTTCGAATAATGGTATCTTCAATGCTTGCTTCTTCCAGGGACTCTTTTACCAAAGATTCGAGCATGCTCATACCGCTTGGGCAACCACCCGCGACGGTATTATCGAGTAACCCTGGAAAGCTAAATGTGGGTATGAGAATATTATCAGTTCCAACCGGCCTCTGTGAGCGCTAGACGCCCTTACGTTTGTTTGGTGCGCGCTCGAGTTGGAACCCAAACTCGGAAACCCTTCCCATCGTCTGCCTCTGGTGCTTCATAAATGCTCATGTGCACACCATACGTGACAATACCAAACAATGCACATGCTGAGCGTTCCATTTCAAAAACAAAGTTCAAGGCCTGTCCAGATGATGCATGGTCCGGATGATCATGGGGACCAAAAGGATCAGCGTATACGGGATAGAGCTCGTCTCTCCATTTTTCGGGACCACACACGTCTTCAAACACTAATTCATTACGCCACCTATGGCACAGCTCCTTGAATGCAAAAGTACGTTTAATATGGGTGTCAAGCGAGCTGGGGAGAGAAACACTGGGGCCAAGAGCTCTATTTTGCCGTGGTACATAATTTGATTCATCGATATGAAAAACCCATAGCTCATGCTGTCCCAGATCGCGACTTCGCCTGTTTTCTAGTTGCAATTGCTTGACGACCGCGGGTCGAAGTAGCCCAATGGCAGGACTATCAGTGCCTTCGGCTAGATATAGTGGAAGTAGCTTCTCCGAGTCATAAATGGAGGGAACATGAGAGGGCTGGTGGACGCGGACGTTATCGCAAGCGTTGACGATGTCCAAGTAAGATAGCTCTGGCATCGTATGACTCTACAAAGTGTATAAGCGCTTCCACGCCAACTTGGAGTGGGGTAAGTTGCATGTCATAAATAGTGTGACGGGTCACACCCCCAAAAAAATAATGCATTATCTGCATTCACACAGGGCTCAACTCATTGCAGCAGCTGTTGGCGCGTCGGTAGCAACAGCAGGGGTTCTATCGGCGTATACATCCTATACAAGAAACAAGCGTCGTAGGCAGCTCAGCGAGGAGATTCACCAGTCTTTGTCGACCCACAAGTCAAACCTAGATGTTAACAGTCAAGCTCCAACTCCTCCCCAAGAACAAGAAGACCTCAGATATGGCTACGATGAGGATTTAATTAAGGAGCAATTAGCTCGCAACTATGCTTTCTTTGGTGAAGAAGGTATGAGCAAAATTCGCAAAGGACGAGTAGTGATCATTGGCTGTGGAGGCGTTGGGAGCTGGGCCGCAGTCATGCTAGTTCGTTCGTGAGTCGAAAACACGAAATCCTTCTTGTCAAATCTGTTACTGACACTTTTTCTTTTAAGAGGAGTGTCCAAGATTCGGCTAGTTGACTTCGACTACGTTACACTATCATCCTTGAACAGACACGCCACTGCTTGTTTGACCGACGTTGGCACTCCTAAAGTCAAATGCATTGAGAAAACACTTAGAAAGATTGCAAATTGGGTAGAAGTAGACTCTCGCATTGATATTTGGCGAAAAGAAGAGGGAGGTGATTTGCTACAAGGTGCCGACTGGGTCATAGGTCAGTCCTATATCTGATGCCCTAGAAATTACCTTACTGATCACTCCAGCAGATGCCATAGACAACATTACAACCAAAGTAGATCTTCTTAAGTACTGTCACGATCACCAAATCAAGGTAAGGATCGCGCCACATAAAGTAGCGGAGACTTAACAAAAAAGTAGGTATTTTCCTCCATGGGAGCCGGAGCTAAATGTGACCCTACACGGATACAAATTAGTGATATCTCAAACACAATTTATGACGGTCTAGCCCGCGCAGTGCGAGTGCGACTTCGCTTGCAGGGTGTATCTTCAGGGATTCCAGTTGTTTACTCAACTGAAGTTCCTGGCGACGTAAAGCTGCTCCCTCTTCCTGAAGAAGAATTCCAAAAAGGCCCTGTTAAGGAACTGGGTGTTTTTGACGACTTCAGGGTCCGAATATTACCTGTTCTAGGTACGTTACTTCGATGTTCTGCGACCCGCCTCACTTCACATGGTGAATTTTTAGGACCCTTACCTTCGATATTTGGCCTTCATGCCGCAACGTACATTATTTGTGAGCTTGCCGGAAAGCCGATCTCGAATCCACTACCAATTAAGAACCGTAGAAAGGTTTACGAGCGATTGCTACGCGACCTTCTTTCTCGGGAATCAAAGTTAACAAAGCAAATAATCAAGTTTGTTATTCCACATCCGCCTACTTGTCGATGCTAACAATACATTCCACAGTAAGCTACCTATAGATGAAGATGATGTTGCATTGATATTCGAGGATGTTTACCGTGGTCGTTCAGCCATCCCTCCGCACAATATACCTTCAAGACCAACGCTTGTCAGATGGGACATTAGCCAACCACTACTAGTTGAGAATTGTGTTGTGATGGAGCACACGGAAGTAGAGAAACATCTCAAAGAGTCTGGGACCCCAGAAGAGCCGCTTAAGAGACCGGAGGATGTGTGGGGAAGCGTCGTGAAAGACTTTGTCGACAAGAGGACAGAGGAACTCCGCAGTCATAGAGAATGGATATCAGGCGAAACTCCCCAAAGACGTTAAATTCATATCACCTTTATCTCTCTGAACGACGAAACTCAAACTTGATGGTCGCTGCGAGCTCTCATAATCATGGTCTATTTTAGTGGCAAGTTACATGCACCGGTGGCAACCTAAGGATGGATAGGTCTGTTGTGGAGTAAAAGTACAAGGTACAGATATCAGTTTAATAATTAGAGTGCTGCCCAGATACCTGCGAAGAAAACTACATATTGACGACTGCTTGCAGTTGGGATAATTAGCAAGACTAAGACGAGTCGATCCACGACGTCTGCATTAAATCACGTCAAGTGTAGAAGCAGCGTCCGGCGCTGGGGCGACAAGAGACAAAGCGTGATGAAGGCGCCCACGAAAAACCCCGTTACGAGACAAGACGCTGTTTCAGCGATCGTCGGTGGCTTTCGTGGATTGGCACGCGTCTCGGTTGTGTGATCGAAAGTCTCGATTTCGCTGCTAGATGCATCTGGCGGGAATAATGTGATAGTGCCGATAGTAATTGGTGATTTGTCCAATGGTTCGTCCGAGTCAGACGCGTCTTCAAGAGTACGTGGGACGATGAGTAATGATGTTTCCGGAAGGGATGCACATGGTTCCAGCTCAGGTGATGATATGATTGGTGGTGTATGTGACGGTCCAACCGTTTCCCTTGACCTATAGTTTGCGAGTTCGGGTAACTCTATTGAAGGATTTGTCTCACTGAAGCCGTCATCAACTGCAAATGGATCTTTAGCAGAAGTCTCGTCATTCGATGTATGGCCTGGGTCGTTGGATGAGAAGGCTGGCGCACGACTCGCAGTCGATCGAATAGGGGAAGTAGGTGGTGTCAATGGAGTCACGATTGCACGGTTCCGAGATGTCAAGTGGCTTGAGAGGGGCTCAAGAACAAGAGGAGAGGGAGAGTTGGGTAGGATTACGGATCGCAAAGGAGGTGGGATAAGGAGCGGGGCAAGAAGGTGGTGTGGTTTCTTGTTTACTCTCGCACGAATTTCTTTCTTATAGCTCTCAACAGCTTCTTCAAGGTCGGTAATGACATCGAGTTGAGTGATCTCTTTCGCGTTCTGTCCATTGTCCAATGCTCTGGCCTCTTCAGCGACAGAGAGGACAATTGCTTGGATGAGATCCCAGAGTTCTGTGTGCTCCTGTGCCCACCACTGCCCAGGCCATTGCGCAATGGAGTAAGAGAGCGCACAAAGGGTAACGGTTGCAGTCTGGAAATCTTGAATGATGTGACGGTGGAACCAAGGGCGTAGGAATGCTAGGGCCAGTCGAACAGATCCTGTGGTGGTATCCTGTAGCCGCCCTTCAGGCATGAGTTGTAAGAAACGATTAGACATCTCCTGACAAAACTGTCTATAATTTCGCTTTTTCTCCATGTAATCCCATCCGACCGCCGCAAGAATGGAGCCTTTATCCGAATTGGAAACCGCCATTGGCCAGTGCAAGAAGTACGACGGGAGCTTTTCGATAAGGTCTAGAAGAGGAATCGATGCAAAGACAGCTTCAGCCGGAATGCAGTGGTACACCAGTACTGATTGTGACTCCTGCGCAAAGCGATACCACTTCCAGTGCTCTTTTCTCCGCCTGAAAGGCGATTATTGAGCGGTTCAATCTCTCAATTGATAGGTAACATTAGACTCACTCGGACGGAAGTCCACTTCTGAGGAGCTGCACAGCAGTTACTGCTCTACCAGTAACGGCTGATGCATCGATAACGGCTATTTCGACATCCTTTTTGACACCTAGGTGATATCGTCGGAGTGCCTCCCATATAGACCATATGAAGCTAAAGGACGTGGAGATATACTGTGATGATGATTTAGTTGTCCAATCCATATGATGGACAACATCGCTATATGTCCCGACATGGGTAAAATCGGCACTATAATCAAAGAATGATGTTGTAGGTTCTTCGGGAGACCGCGTAAACCTCTCGTTGAACTTTGGGGCGGTGAATAATGGTTCGGTATCATCTGCGAAAGGCGACGGTGTCTTTGGGGTATAAACTCGGAACAGGAAATGGTTAGTTTTCACTAGACTGTCGAAATCGACATCTTTGCCAAAGCCGTATTGGGGCAAAGTGTGTGTCGCCGCACTGTGATTGGTAGGCCGAGAGGTCATAGTGATGGTCAAAGAGTCTGCGCAACAGCAGGAGGTTGCCTCATTTTCAAGTTTTTATAAGCTTGCTCATACTAAAGCCTCGTGTGGGATGGTCGTATTTAAAACACCAACAGCCACATCGTCCCGATAGGTCAGGAGTAAATATTGGGAGATTTACGATCAGCCACGTGGGTACAATGAGGCAAGTTGTCCAGTTAACAGAGATCAAGTGTTAACGAGTCTCATGATCTGTGGAACTAAGCGCTGAATGTGCCCGTCGAGTAGGCCAGTTGCAGCTTAGTATTCATATAGAGATGCTAGTCAATTCACAACCACAACTCTTAGGCAGGTTAAGCAAGGCGACAGTATTTGGTCGGAGAGAGAGATGCGCAAACAAACAAATAGCTGTGCAACACCATGTCAAAATGCCAACTGCGGACTGCGTCGCCAGGTACGATACCTGCGGATCCACAACGTCTCTCGAGTTGATATCGGGTTCACGAATGTATAAATACTCGCAAAAAACATCTTGTTGAAGCCATATCCTACAATGAGCGCCAATGACGACTCTATCGAGAAGCTCCTTACTCTTGCTGACGGACGAACCTTGGCATATGCGGACGGGGGTGTCGCCTCGAGCAAAATAGTCGTGCTCTTCCTGACAGGAGCGCTCAGTGTTGGAAGAGTCTCACGACTCCCAGCATCGCTTCAAGCGAAGGGTGTTCACTATATTGCACCAACTTTACCAGGCTACGGAAATACATCTCCAGCTCCCAACAACCAGTCTTACGCAGTTACAATATCAAGCGACATGTCCTTTCTTTTGTCTCACTTACATCCAGACGACTCAAATTACGAACTTTACATATCCGGTGGTTCGTTTGGGACAGTCCCCACTCAGATGCTTTATGGCGCCCCCTTCGAGATATTTCCCCAAGGTCGCTACATCAAGGGAATGCTCCTCCTCGGCTCATTCCCTCCTCTAATCGATGATAAAGAGGCTGGCTTTGCCTACAAACGCAACATGTCTTGGCTAACCTACCTCACTGTTGGACCTCCTTTCCGCATACTCCCCTTCCGCCTCCTTCAGCGTCTCATGATTATCGCGTTCAAGTCTAAACTTTCTTCTCAGGAGAGTGCGGAAGCTTTCATTCGCCAATTTCTATTCGACAAGATGAATACAGAGGAGAAGGAATTGTATAAAGCTTGGAGGGAGAGGACTGGGTATGAGGAGGGCAGGCTGGAGAGGGAAATAGCAGAAACTAATCGTACAAGTGTCTCAAAGAGCTGGGAAGGATTTTTGAGCACTCCCAAGGTCTTAAACAGCGACTGGGGCTGGGGCCGGAAACTAGGAGACCTCGACGATGAACATACTGTAGGAAGGAACGTATTGTTTGTCGCTGCAGCAGAGGATGATGCGACGCCCATCGCATGGTCAGAGTACCTCGTGACAAAGTATGCTAACGCCCGGCTTAAGGTCATTCCCGGTGGACACATATCTGCGATATTTTCCTTGGACGAAATTTGGGATGATTTCTTCGCGGCTTAGACTGCTCTATGGATAGTTGGGCATTCCTTGTTAGCTTCTATTTAGTACGTTATATTTGTCACATTCCATCTTAATAACAAGGTCTATTCTGGAGCACTTACGCAATACCACCATCTAACACCAAACTGTGTCTAGCATCTTCTGCCTTGGCGATGGTCATTGGAATAGAAGCCTATCAGTTCTCACCTCAAAATTCTTAGTGATGATATCTACCGTTACGACTTGGCAGCTGAGGTTGTACGTGGTCTCATAGGTCTTCGCCAAGATTATCTCGGCACGATAAGAATAACTGCAAAAACTGCAAAATTACGACGTTCGGAAAATAGCACTTTTGATGATAATTGTGGTATTTTATGCTCCAGTTCCGCTCTCAGAATGAACTCCTACCACTCGGCTATCGGTTGCCTCTTCTGGCACACATGGCCTTGCTGTGTGGTTTACAATCTCTTCCGGGAAAAATAACAGTTAACTGTAACCTCGTCAGCAGCTCGTTGAAGACGACAGGTAATGGCAAATCTCCATGCCAAGCGGATTCACAGTAAACCGAATTCTCGTGGATCTTCACGTTGCTCCTCGTCATCGCAGACCTCCTCCAAGTGCACCTCTTTCCATGATGGTAGCGGAATTCTGATTGAATTCGATGCCTTGAGCGTGTTCTTATGATTGAACAGCAATACAGGCTTTCAAACCTTGCTAATTGACTGGCTTCATACCCAATCAAACGTTTTCGCTGTCTGTCAAAAGTGAGCTCCGTGCTCTTCGAAATGCTTGGCGCTACTACTTTTCACGTTTTTGTTTATATCGTGGCTGGTTGTCACTAGTTTGGTGTCATTGCTGTGCTGCTATCACTACACGGGATGTTCTGTTAGTGGCGTTTATGCGGCGGATGCCCGACTACTTTCCAAGTCATACTCCACCACATTCGTCGGTAACGTTTGCCATTGTCACCTCAAAAAGTTGGTGCTTGGCGGGGTGTCGAAGTTTTACTCTTTTCCGCACCGTGGATAATATCCTTTTGTCGCATGATTAAACACGCGTCCTCGATGCCCAAAGGCCAAACGACCCCATATATCAAAACGATCATATTCTATCTCCGCAACAGCGCCGCCAAGGGTAATCTGGGAAGGATAAAACGATTGGATCTCATCTTAGGAAAATCTGTCAATGAAGAACGAATCGATCCGGCGCTAGCGCTTCGAGTGTGGCGTCACTGCTCACGTTGCGTTCGTTCTGATCCAGCTTTCTCAGAGGTCTCGCCTTAACCGAGTTGTCTATCCCACATCTGTTACATCTGAAAAGATATGACCGATACCCGAGAGCTCGATCATCTATTCGTTTCAAGACTGAGATGTTCCACGATAGTTTCTCATGCTACTTTCTCTCAACGAGTATTTAAGAACATATGTTGAAAGTTTGTAAAGACCCCCAGCTTTCGGTTCAAGAATGACTGTCTCCTCTCTTGCTAAACTCTCTGATATCCCCAACGGCGGTGCGTCTCGGAGGGTGCTCCATTCTCCCATCTCGGTTCAGGCGAACATACTCCCCTCGTCAGACTCACCACCACAAAGGAAACTCATGACGCCTATTTTTGATATCTTTGATGCTCCTGTCCGACTAGGGGAGCGCAGGCTGTTAATTGGCAGCGATCGCAAACTGAGCGCGAGCGTAGATCATGGACGCCTAGCTTCGAGCCAACAGCCCCATCCTACCCCAATTTCGTTGCCACCACCTTTGATCCTTGACGGGCCTGCTCGTCCCGAAAACCCACCCTTCGCAAGAACAATACGACATGATAATCAGCGAAACACCATCGGTCAAACACGATTCCATCATAAGATTCATAACCGATCAGCAGTAACCTCTCAGCTGCCCGTCGAATTATTCGACGGTCCGGCGCGGGTCAGTCACTACGTCCCGAGGCCTGTAAAACAGGTATAATGATTCACGAAATCCATAAGCCCTTTTGATTGACGTTTACTTGACACAGGGTCCTGCAAAGCACCTTCTATTACTTGGCGTAGCAGGCGCAGCGTGTGGCGTGGTGCAAATGGCAGGGCTAAATATGAGGGTGACTGAACCTCAGGTTGGCTCTTGGTTCTTATTTTGCATTTAAAGTCACTAAAATGGAGGATTGAAGGATAAAAGGAGAGTGAGAACGAGCGAACCAAAGCTGTGCAGCGGAAATATTCGCACGAAGCATACTGCATAGTACGGATATTAGAATAGCCATTGAGTGTAACATTTTGTAGGCAACGGATGAGAGTAGAAATGTAATCTGTAGATCTGTAAAGATTCAGAAGACTCTGTCAACAGAAAGCCATGATCAACGGGTGGTGATTATCGGGTTATCCGTGCCAAGGATATCACATAACCGCTGCGCCTTATCGTAAAGTTCACGAGCATTTGCATTACCCATAGCGTAGCGACCGAGAGACCGAGAAATACGATTGTAGCATGTTCACAGTTCCATTTACCCTGCTATTCGCTTGTCTAATCAGTGAGAGTACTTGGCGATGGGGAAAGTAGAAGGCATAAACCAGAACTCGCAACCACGAGGGAGTCAGACCCTAGCCAAGAGCTTTCGGAAAACACAAAAAAAGCCCGAAAAAAGATGCAAGGGGACAAGCAGACGTGTATGAAGACCGGTTCGATCTTTATCTTGAGACGTATAGTGATATTGAGGGGAGGCAGTAGTCGAGTATGTATGGGCCCATGGAAAGTGCAAAACACGTCGCATTAGTGAGTAACGTCATATAACAAATCTGACAGGCATGACCTAAAAAATAACTCGCTTGGCGGCAAAAAACAACAACATACCTGCTATGTGGAAAGTCCTGATTACAGTTTACTCCACCCCATCACAGTGCCTTATGTTAAGAATGATGAAGGAGGCATGAACCAATAGGTACTTGCTCCAGTCGTATGGCGCTCAAAGGTCACGCGTGGTTGATCTTGGCCATCTCTCTCACTCTAAGTAGGGGTTTCCGTAATCAGCTAAAGTACAGTACAGGAAGGGAGACATACTGTCCAAACTCTCTTTTCACTAAAAATGCGCTTCAGCTTGCGCACAGAAAACATCAAATAGGTTGCTTTTGATCGGTTCAGATAAGGTCGGAGACCATGTGTCACATGCGCATCGCCGTCGATGAGTGTATGCATTCGACGTGAGAGCGCTAGCGCATTTGCAAACGAAATCTATACATTTCATGTATGTTAATGGGTAATATGCCCTGGAGGATGATCGGCATACCATGTCCTTCAGCGGGAGTGGCAGCTGTAAGACCTCGAGATTCTGACAGCGCTCACAAATGATCTTTATAGTCCGCATTTCTACGCTGACGTCCACAAGTGCCAATCTCTTCAGGCTAGGCGCATCACCCGCGATAACTTTCTTGATAAAAGCATGCACATCGTCGGCTTTTAGATCAGGAAGTTTGAGAGCAACCGAAGTTAATGTGGGGAAAGATGATTGAATCGACATGAGAATAGCCGAGAGCGACTCAATAGTGGGTGAGGAGCGAACGTCAAGAGCAAGATGTTTCAAGCGTGGGAGGTACGGATTTGGAAAGTTGGCTGTTGAGGACGTTTTCTTGGAAAGATCAGAACAGGGCCAGTATTGAATCGGAACAGCGCACATTCACAGTAAAGGCAAGACTCTCGAGGCGCGATGTGTGCGAAGCAAGGGAAAGAACCTGTGGGTAATTGATGGGAGAGCATCCTATTATGTGTAGACTAAGTAAGCGTGGCAGTTGCTTTAGGGTCTGTTCAAGGACTTCAAAGTTCAGATCGGTTGACATCTGTAATATGTTCGCCAAAAAGGATACGAGTCAGCAATAATAGTAGACGCACGTATAGGCTAAGACAGGTCAGTGACTTTTGGATTCTCCCAGCCCAATCAGGTAGGACACTCAAGACCTGCCGTGATGCCCAATCTAGGGCTACTCTTTCAACATTGCCAAAGCTCGCTAGCGACTCCGCGTTATCGGCTGTGAACTGGCATTTGATTCTGATATCGTGAAGGCGGGTTTTGCCTTGTAATGCGGGAAGCAGCACGTTCATGGAGCTGGTAGCACAATACACAAATGAACAAAGATTGTTGCATAGTTCAATAGCTTGAGTGCATTCCCTCATAAATTCGGGGTGTGGTTGACCTTTATAGCTAGGTATAGCGCGAATATCTTTTCTTTCACGCTGTAAGACCGAGTACTTCTGTTGAAGGAGGAACATACCGATGTTTCGTACGTAGACAGCTAAACCTGGGTGTGCTACCAATGCAGAGAAAGATGTGGAAACCTGCCACAGATATGTCAAAAAAATGAAAGTAGGAGCTGATACTATGACGCTTACAGATGGATATCGCTTCGCGTTACTGGTGCGAAAAAACAATGTTCGATAAAGTCTGGGTACAACACCCCCAAAAAAGGAGCTGTTGACCAGCGCCACGGACACGAGGTCGTTACTTGAAAGAAACAGACATATATGCTCAAGAATGTCCAGATTAAGGCTATTTGCAGAGACCATGAGGGTCGGAACGCGCAGGCTCAGCGTCAGACTGTATTTTGAGGCGAACATCACGTGTCGACTAAACCTGATGCTTTACATAAGCCAATGATCACGCAGATATCAAAGCGTATGCTATACATTTTCCATTATCCATTGCTACAGCACCTCCAAGATAAAGGAACTTGTATTACTGATAGATGTGGTTGTGCTTGTCCGAGTACTAGCGCTCAGACAACCTCGCTTACTATTTGCCGATGGCGCCAACCTCATACAGGTACGTCCCCAGCAGTTTAGTCTGTGGAAAACTTCATGAACGTGTTTTAGAGGAGCTGAAGAATGACTTACACCCTCAATAAAGTTTGACCTATCCAGTTTCTCATTCGTCGAGCTGAACAGTCACTTTAAGGGGCAAATAGATGAAAGTTTAGGAAAGACTTACTGAGCACCATCGTCACCTCTGCCCATAGGGAGTAGCAAAACATTCACATTCAAAGATTCCGCAAATGTAAGAGTTACGGGAATTGACCCGCCCTCACGAAAGAGATCCGGCTCTTTGCCATACACTTCCTACTCGAGGTTGTCAAAAAAACCTCGATACGAAGTAAAGTCAGAAGAAACGGATACTTGCTCTAGTAGCGATCTTCGCTGCCTCATAGTTCCAATGATTGATTTCGGCGACCCATGGCTTGCCGCCGGAGGAGTGTTCGATTTGGAAGGAGTTCTTGGAGCCCAGTTTGGCGAATTCGGCTTCGAGATATGCCTCAACGAGCGGCTCAATAAGCTCTGGCGTTTGTGGAGGCACGAGACTAACGGAAATTTACGTCAGTTTTGCTTTGCGGTTCGTGAAAACAAAATAATCGCAAACCGGATACTAAATTTTCCAGATACTTTGGCTGGGATGACAGTCTTTGCCCCAACGCCGCTAAAGGCGCCCTCTATGCCATGAATCGACAGAGAAGGGTTTCGCATCTTACCCATGAGGACATCGACTTTATCGGTTGACAAAGCAATCTGAGCCCCAGCTGACTGTTCGATGTCTTCTATCGAATAGTCTAAACGCTCGTATAAAGCTCTAGAGTGTTTGATTAGGAATAGAAGGAGCTTAAGTTTACGGAGGTTCGGTATCAGAACTTACCGTTCTTGATCCGTTGGTGGTTCCACCATTTCTTCGACGCCTGGTACAAGGATCTTGCCTTTTCCATCAACCAGCTTCGATAAGAGCACAACCAAATCAGTCATGGGCTCATGAACGGCTCGCCCGAAGACACCAGAGTGGAGATCACGAGCGGGGCCGGAAACAGTAGCCTTAAAGTAAGCAAGACCACGCAAGCCATAGGTGATTGCGGGTGTACGAGTGTTGAGCCAGTAGTTATCAGACTGATTTGTGCCAATGAAACACCAGATAGGTACAAAAAGGGAAACAGACGTACGATGCACACGGCATCAACACCTTCGAACCATCCTCCGGGCTTGGACTCCAGTCGAACAAGGTCGTCTAGGCCTTCGCTTCCACTTTCTTCCATGCCCTCGAAGCAACATCTTAGATTGACGGGCAGCTCTCTCCCAGTCTCATGGTGGAACTGTAGCACATTCAGCCAGCCTAAGACGGGACCCTTGTCGTCGCTTGCTCCACGACCGATGAGTCTACCGTCTTGATGTACGATCAAAGTAAAAGGATCTGTGTCCCATCCGTCGGACTTATTAGCTGGTTGGACATCAAAGTGACCGTAGACAAGAATCGTCTTCTTCTGTGGGTCGTTACCAATACGGCCCAAGATAGCAGGCGGGATCCCGAGTGTTTCGCCGTCCATGACATGCGTACCAAGGTCTACAAGTCTTGTTTCTACCCCAATAGCCTTAAGGTGAGCGTTGAGGAAGTTAGCCATCCTCACAACGTCCTCGCGATGTGAAGCATCGCCGCTTATGCTGTGGGTATTATCTATCAGCAACTAGAGAGAAACGTGAGAAGTATAGAATACCTTGGGATAGCTACGGCGTCTGAGAGACGTTGTATGAACAGATCTGCGTTGTTGTCTACGTACTGGAGGAAATCTGTGGGAGCCGGCATAGCAGATGAGCGGAAGGAGAGGAATAGCTTTGCAAGCGATCTTATCTACTATTTAAGGTACTTACCTAAGAAATCATCTCATGACTGGAGCCTCGTCGGCCCAACAACCCACCGATCCTTGGGATCTGCCTGTGCCCCCAGTAAGTTGAATGAGCAGGCTTCTAGTGGTGGTGTTTAAGCAATCTTGATTCAGCGCAGAGCACCTGTGGTCGTCCCCAATTCCTGGGAAGATGATGAGGACGACGAGGACGACGAGCCTCTTACCGAGCGCAATAGACGCCTATGGAATGACGCGTAAATGTTCAATCATAGCTATTTTTCTGTTGTAATGATGTGCGTCCATTGTAGAAATGCGAAAGCACCCGCTCCGATGCCTGCTGTAGTTTCAAGTACTTCCATCCTCTCGCCTCCTCCTGGAGCATTTCAACCCACGATGCGCATTCTCAAACGACCTACCGGAGATGGTTCTGGCTCCACGACCTCACCAGTGACTCCCACCCTACCTAACGGCCTCAAAGAGCGCGAAGCCAAATATCAGGCAGCACGGCACAGAATATTTGGACCAGCGTCATCTGGCGAAGAGTCGACTTCGAGTGGCGGCATTCATGCTAATGCTCCACTTGACGCTAGCTCCCAAAAATCCTCCCGCTCAAGCGGAAAGCAAGATAAAGAACAGGGGCGAAATCCTCCATCTCGGTCCATAATCCGCGATCCACGAGGGCCTGTAAGTTTAGATAATGTCAGGGGGTTTCAACGTCAGAGAGAAGAGCCAACGACAGTAGGCTACGAGAATGATACCGAACCGGATGCTGTGGGGAATGAGGGTCTATGATCCCCTCGCGTACACGCGTGTATGATCTGCAAGATATATTGCGTGTCTTTTTCTTTTTTTTTGGCACTGTGTTTATCGTTATCGAGGTCGTACTACATCAGGGGAAGGTCGATGGTTCAGTATTCCCTATTATTATAGCATACCAAGCAATGGCCCCAGTTTATGCTATCGCCCAAAAGGTGACGAAATATACCAGTCATTGATGCTGACAACACGAAAGGCCGATATCATCAAGGCTCAACTTGAAGCTAGACATCAAAGTTCAGACGTTCCCGCAGAAGAGTTGTACATATCCACAATGGATGACTTTGAAAAAATTTACTTGAACCATCGAGCAAGGATATCCACTAATAATCATGTTACATTGTGTGCAAGCTCAGACTCGCAACAACTCAGACGAAAGACCTCCTACTTAGTAATTCCCGAGCACATAGATGACAATTACCGAATGAAAATTGATTCCCTCGACGCGGACCTAGTGTGATTTCAACCATTTGACTGCGTCGAAGAATGCGCCTTCTTTAGCTGCTTTTGCAATTGGGTCCGACTATAAAAACTGTCATCTATACGTGATTTATAACAAATGATGTGAGCACACACCAGATTTGCTCGCACAGCAAATCCATGCCCAACACCAGCGAAGAAGGGACGGTCATAACCAGGTCGGTACTTGCCATTCCCAAGGAGATCATCCGCTATTGCTTGAAATGCTGGTGTAAATGCACCATCTAGTTCAGCCCTAAGAGTGGAGAGAGTGAGTATTGGAGTGAAATGAGGAAAATCCGGCAGCGACTTACGAGTTTATCTGTACGGGAACATGGGAGTTGGCAAGCAAGGTGTTGAAATCCTCAGGGACCTCAATTCTAGATGGGTGTGCCATTGTGCCAACTTTAACAAGGTTCTGCTGAGAAAGGCGTGTGGAATAGAGGCCTATTCAATCACAATATGGAAATGTTAATGT
Source organism: Calocybe gambosa (assembly GCA_900068965.1). Classification (NCBI taxonomy): domain Eukaryota; kingdom Fungi; phylum Basidiomycota; class Agaricomycetes; order Agaricales; family Lyophyllaceae; genus Calocybe; species Calocybe gambosa. The sequence goes on along the minus strand of CEMU01569659.1, from coordinate 31,990 downwards.
GCAAAGACAGATATATACCGTACCTCCGAAGCAGTATCCGGTTGCGGCGAACTCTCTGTAACCCTCTTTTTTAAGGCCCTCGATGGTTTTAAGAAGGACTGGCATGGTCTGTGGCTCGCCGTGGTTGAGTGACCAGGCAGTCATGTTGAACTAGGGTCGTGTTAGTGACTCGTTACAACGGATATGTGTGGTAGCTTACCGTGGGGTCGTCAATTGGGACGGGATCGCCGTTTAGGTAATCGGGAGCAAAAGTGTCAAAACCGTTGGCAGCAAAATCGTCAACCATGAGCTGGGGACAACTTGAATAAATTCAAGGAGAATGTTCAGATGGGGGAATACCTTGCTATTCACAAGAGGTAACCCAAAGATATCTTACATCGTTATCAAAAATCGTTTCCTGCGGAGCTTAAGACGAGCTTACCAGTCAAAAATAGCAAAGCACGCCGCGAATGTATAGGGTGATGGGCTCTATTGACATAGGTATTAACGCCATTGATATTCCTCATGACACCTAGACAATGTGAGAGAAGACGACATTAGTTTGAGAAACCGAGTATACCCTTTGGAGTTCCCTCAAATGTGACTCCTTTTAAGCAATCATCCGTCAGAGGGATAGTAACGGCTGAAACGCTGTACACAAGGAAGGCAGCTAAGAACGCAGAGAGTCGCATGGTAATGTTTGATCGAGGTTCAAAACACCCGTTGGGCTGCACTCGCGATATCTTGCTTTAAAGAAAAATGAGCTGGGAAATAGAAGCACTAGTGCCTTGTGTAAAGTGTCTGCTGACGGATGAGAGCCATTTGTAACACTTTCATCGAGTATACACTGTGGGAGAAGAGTATTTTAGCCGACCTGATATGCGACGAGCAAGTCCACAGCAACATTTTTAGGCCTTACCGCCCTCATGAACACTATTGGGTTACGGCACTGTTACGACCTGGTCAATGTCAGGAGGAAGAGCATCGCCAAATAAAGCAACATACTCTCTCACACTAAATCATGTCTTGGCAGACTAATGATACAGCGGCGTCTAGTCTACTAGAGTATATCACCTGAGCGATCTCCTGCGTAACCTCCAAACCAACAAGTGCCGCAGAGGCTTACGACGAATAACAAGTAGCTAAGCTGTTATCAAGGTGAGGAGGACGCCCATGTGAACCACTCGAGAAAAGAGTACCATAACCGTCTGCAAGCACATCATTTTTTGTTTCGTCCCATTTTAGACTCATGACAGTGTTTAAGATAGACTGAATAGTCTGATCTCCATGTTACCCGTATGATATGGATGCCGAGTACGCTTGCACCAAAGCGTCCTAAGACCGCATCTGTTTCGTAGGTATCCCAGCTATTTGAGGATGTGTGATAAATGTTCAATATCAGACAGGGAAGCCTTCAATGTCGAAATGGGTGTTTTTGGCATCGCGTGCTCTACACTTCCATGACATGTGGGGTTATGAACGTTGAGTACATCCATTTCGAACATTTCGAACATATTTGCCACGGTTTCGGAGCGGCGGAAGGAGACCTAGGTGTATTCCAAGAAAGGAGCTTCACTCAAGTGAACATGGCGCTCCTCGATAAATAAACATGAAACTTTACTACGCCAGACATGGATAAAAATTGCCGCATGCCTCCCATCGATCACTATTATTGGGACGGTCGTGCTGTTGAAATTGGCGACAATGTACTTGAACTGTTGGGCATCTCTAGGGGAAATAGTATATATACAAGGAGTGCTGGGGCATATTTTCCTCATCGCTCTGCTGGTCAGATCCGTTCACAACAGCTCACATCGACTTCTGTGCTAGTCATACATTACATCTATACTCAACTCTCTTGATAAACTCTCCAAATCCACCATGAAAACTTCTGTCGTTGCTCCCGCCGTTATTGCATGCCTCATGTCGATCATATTGACACAGGCTGGCCCACTTCCAACCTCTTCCGATCTCGTGAGCCGAGATGCTGCTGATTATGATATCGATTCACTGTACATTCGTGATATCGAGGAAGAGATCGCAGCTCGCGCCATGGACATCGAAGCTCGCGAACCCAAGCATTCGAAGAAAAAGAAGAAGCACTCACACAAGACTGAATCTCAAACCAGTCAAACTGTTGCCACACCTACCTCCAGTAGTGGTGATGTCCAACCGGTGTAAGCATTCTACCTAAAACAGTCTTACAGCAAGTATTGACTTTTGCATCAGACCTACTAGTCCAGTTATGTCCAAACGATATCTCTTCGACGAGGACGAGTCTGTTCTTGAGGCTCGGAAAAAGAAGAAGAGTAAGTCCAAGAAAAAGAAGTCGAAGAAGTCGAAGAAGAACATGGACGACGACGACGATTTAATCTTTGTTCGCGCTGAGCGCGGGTCTCAGGGAAAGCAAAGGCATAATAAAGGTAACAAGCTGCCCAAGGCAACTACCCCCACCAATCCAGCTCCTTTACCCACTGCTACCCTCGATAATGGCTCCTCCGTGTAGGTGCTTCCTTCATACATCAAAATGAGCTGCTAATCTTGTCCCTATGTAGTGATGCCCAAATGCAGGGTAAAGGTGGATCAAGTGTAGGTAAAGCTAGTCCCAGGAAGGGTAGGAAACACAGAGAACGTGATCTCGACGACGAATTCGAACTTGAGGCTCGTGGAAAGAAGTCGAAAAAGCATAAATCGAAAAAGCATAAATCGGACTCGGACTCTGATTCTGACTCGTCGGAGAGGCGTGATTTGTTTGATGTAGAGCTTGATTGAGAGACGTTGATTGTATGATTGTATTTGAGCTGCAACATTGCAATAAAAGGACCTGTTTTGTGTTGTAGAGCAGATGTCAGACAAGTTGATTTCTGAGACCTGATAGAATGTCCCAGAATATATGACAAGCATGACAATAATCAAGAATGATTTGGAGTGGCACCTAGGTCAAGGACTTCAAGTTGATTCTTTGCTCTCGCCGCGCAAACTCAATAGACGTCTGACGCGTCATTCGGGGACTACAAGCAGGGACAACTAGGCAACTGGTACAATCCAAGGAGTCGACCTAGCAAAGATCCTGCCACTGCCAGTGTGGAGTTGATAGTGTTAGAAGATTTAATAGATGAGATACAAGTCACACTTGACTGGAGCGATGTTAGCGAGAATTTTCTGACCTGGGTAAGGGCGACGTTGATCCGATACAGGGTGTGTGTCAAGTTTATACATCCATGTAGCTAGGATCGAGCAACGCATCTGACAGACGGTTAGAATGCCATGCTCTCATGATTCTAAAGACCAAAGAGACAAAGGGACACGACTGTCAATCATTGAACAAAGACGATACTCTAGCGTTGACATGCTCATCATCTGAATCCCGGCTCCAATATTCGCAAATTTTGGGTGAAGATGCGAATTGAGCATGGGGAGGTCGTGAGAACGGGCGGCATGTGTGGGTTTAGTCGGTCCCTAAACGACTAGGTAAACAGTGATGGGGCTTGAATCCGTATTGTTATCATTGGAAGTCTGACGAAAGATTGCTCGTCCCAAAAGACCTCTTCCTTTTCCTTCAACTGGGATAAAAGTATACTCGAATCCTGCTTTCTAGGAGGGTAGCGGAACATGCACGGATGAACTTTTTTGGGATAATATCAAGCGTCAAATAAAATCACCTCTAGCTCTGGAAAGCTATCTCGATTACCCACCCGCCCCATAAAATAGCCCTCTATTTTCAACTCGACGATATTGGCGTAGTACAAGTCCACGATCTCTTGGCTGGAGAGCAGCATGTCTCGATAATTTATGCATCGAAGTAGAGACTATATTCAGAGTCGGAATCCTGCATTTGACAAGCTTAATGCTGGGAGCGTACGTGGCACAGTGTTATATGGTGTCGAGGTTAAGAGAGCTATGCCTCATTCGGGCATTGTTCTCAATTAAACACTGGCCTTGGTTTGGATCCACCTTCATCACCATTGCCATCGTTGTTTCGATGAAGTGTTTCGCCTTCTTTGACCGTGGGTTCGATGTCGAACCGGAAGTTTTGAGCGTGTCGTGTATTCGTTTTGTCTCTTCGAATCGTGCCGTCAGAGTAAACAATGGTCGCATGGAGGGGATTTATCTGTATGCTAGTACCACCATGCCCAGTCAATATCTGACGGCATGTTGGCTCTCGCGAATGATGGCGGTATGCTGGTATATCGTTATACCTCGTCTCTTCTACACTGGTAATGGGGAACTTCAATTAGCAAACAGTGGATAACACGAAGTCAGGGTCGATCAGCCATAAATATACCGAGCCGACAAAGTACATACAGTACCATACTGCACGCGTTCTATATCTTCATCCATCATGTCTATCGCTGACATCGTGCCAGCCTTCGCTAAGCTTGATCTCCCTTCACCAGAACAATATCACAAGCGCAAAGTTGCCCTGATATCTGGTATCGATCTAATAGCTTGTTACCTGATACTGTGTTTCTGATATGCACCTCAGGAATTACTGGACAGGACGGATCCTATCTGTACGTTAGTTAACCATCGCACCAAACAATCCATTAATCGGTGCATATACAGCACAGAACTACTTTTATCAAAGGGGTATCAAGTTCATGGCATCATCCGCCGCTCATCGAGCTTCAACACTGGTCGTCTGCACCATCTGTACGAAGATCAGCATGAACGTGAACACCCTTATCCATGAAATACTAATCTAGTCTTTCTGAACTCTTTCGCGAACAGGACCGGGAAAGTTCAAGCTGCATTACGGAGATCTAAGCGATAGCACGAACCTCGTCTATATCATCGCACAAGTACAGCCCACTGAGATATACAACCTTGGAGCGCAGTCACATGTCAAGGTGTCGTTTGAAATGGCTGAATATACGGGCGATGTCGATGGACTAGGAACTCTGCGCTTGCTTGACGCTATCCGCACTTGCGGACTCGAAAAACATGTACGCTTCTACCAGGCATCAACATCCGAACTATATGGGAAAGTCGTGGAGACTCCTCAAAGCGAGACAACCCCTTTCTACCCTCGTTCGCCATACGGCTGTGCGAAACTCTATGCGTACTGGATCGTTGTCAACTATCGCGAATCATATGGCATGTTTGCGTGCAACGGCATACTTTTCAATCACGAAAGCCCACGTCGGGGTAGAACTTTTGTCACACGCAAGATTACACGGGCTGCCGCTGATATTTCGCTCGGGAAGCAATCATGCTTATATCTTGGAAATATCGATGCTCAGCGTGACTGGGGACATGGTAAATCGAAACCAGCCACTCAAATACTTTTCTGACTGCGATTTCTACAATCATTTAAAGCGCGGGATTACGTTGAAGGTATGTGGAGGATGCTCCAGCAGGACGAGCCTGAGGACTTTGTCCTCGCCACTGGTGAAACGCACCCTGTGCGCGAGTTCGTCAATAAATCTTTCGCTGCTGTCGGAATAGATTTGAGGTGTGCCAGCCTGTCGCTCACTCGTTATGTGTGCTATAATTCTTCTAGATGGTCGGGCGAGGGCGTCAACGAACATGCCGTCGATGTCAAGACTAGAAACGTTGTGGTCAAGGTCGATCCAAAATACTTCCGTCCAGCTGAAGTCGAGTTTGTATTTTGCATCTTACTGTCTAAAGTTGAATCGCTCATCCATTTTTTTCTTCCAGTCTTCTCTTGGGCAACCCTGCAAAGGCTGAACGTGTACTCGGATGGAAACGCAAGATTGATTTTGACAGTCTCGTCAAGGAGATGGTTGAAGCTGACCTCAAAGCTGCTGGGAGCTTGGTTGAAGACCAGAACTGAGTTCAACCCAAATTTTTTGGTGTCGTATCTGCCTTTCCTGTATAAAAAAAAAAAGTGCGATATAAACTCGTAAGATTCGACTATCGACTGTTGCGCCAGCGAGTGCTTGTTGGTACAGTACTACATACTGTCATGTGTATGCATTGTGAGTATTCAAATATTCACCAAGCACAAGAAAGTTCGTTTGCCACCACCAAGTCATTTCGGTATACTACTTTTTCCCAGTCCTTGCATTGTCGTAATTCTCCAGAAACCATTTAACAGTAGTTTCCAAAGCTGTGATTATTCCACGCTTCAGCGGTAAAACGATAAGGTATGTATGATAAACAAACCTTGTTCAAATGGTGTAAACTTAAAGTCGCCGATCAAGCTAAGTAGCTTTTTGTTCGATGCGGGCTTTCGGAATTGCCCATCAGCACGAGTGGTGTCAAACTAGGGGTTACTGATCGTCAAGATGATGTTCAAATTGGTATAGCAAGTGATAGAGGATACCGAATAGGTTCCTTGGAAGCCTACAGCTTTAACGATGGCGTCTGCGACTTCCTTGATGCTCACTTCTTCGTCTTCGCCAACTATTTTTGAGAACGATGATCAGTGGGTCAGCCGAGCGGACGAATGAGGGCAGTACCGGACAGAATGACAGGTTCAACGTCATCATACTCTCGCAGCATCCAAATGAAAAGCTTGGCAAGATCATACGAGTAGATGAATTGACGAAGGGGCTTCCCAGTGCCAGAGACAACGAAAGAGGTATTATTTTCTGCCAAAGTTTCAGGTGGGTCACATGAAGTAGGCAGGACGGCAAACTTTTTGCTAGATAGCACTTATGAATGAGACCAGGTATGACGTGTGAGTCCTCCAGATCACTGTATCTGCTTTAGAAAGAGCGACCTGGCTGATGGGATGAGCGTACAAGTTGTCGTGCGGCCCAAACACGTTGGTTGGGATAGCTGATGTAAAGTTGCATCCAAACTCCTCCTTGTAAGCGCTATTGGATATGTTATGGTCGGCAGTACTGCAGGGCTGCATCCAACGCACTGATTCTGGACATCGACCATCCGCTTTGCGTGTGCGTATCCAAAATTGCTTTCGTGTGGTGGCCCGCTGTGTATCTTGAGTTCATCGAGGGGATACTCGACCTTATCAGGGAAGACACAAGTAGAGAGACATGAGATCAATTTAGCTGAGTGATGGATATGCGACGCGTTTAGGACGTTGTCGTTGATGAGGATGTTGTCTCGCAGGAATGTGAGCTATGTTACAGTCAGAACTGTACACGTTGAAAGTGAGATCTTAAAAGTACTTTGTATTTCATATTCTTGAACAATCCGCCAACTAACCATCACGTCAGGTTTACGGATAACATATCAGGGCGACAAATCTCACCAAGTGCAGCAAGGTGAATGACATGAGTGGGCTTGTATTTTTCGTACAATTTTTGAGTCTGTTCGGGATCTCTGTAGATGGCGGTTAGAGGGTAGTTGGCCGCATCATACAATCTGACCTAAGATCGGCTTCTGAAGAGCTCGCAAAGATCCAAGTCTCGCCATCTTTCTTTCCAAATCTTGATCCAGGCGGCTCTGTTTCGATAACGTGCTGTATCGCCTTTCCAACGAGGCCTGTGCCTCCAGTAACGAGAACGACTGTCGACATGATATCCAGAGATCGATGTCGAGATAGACGCTCGAGAAGGTACGCCAGGTAACCCCGCAATCACCACGTGACGTCGCTACCCACTTCGAGCGGCGTCAGACTGACTCTCACTCCGAACTTTTCTTACTAGAGACGCTCAGCCAGCTCCTATGGATTTCAGAAAGATTGCACAGGAGGTTTACGGTCTTGCAGACTCAGACCATCACCTTGCACATGTCGTCAAGGAAGCCCTGGAAGTGATCGACGAAGGACTTGACGTTCATGGGTAGGTTAGAAGCCCTATGCGATGTCCTTGGTACTCCAATAACGAGGAATTAGTCAGGATTGTATATCTTTGAGCTTCAACGGTGGGAAGGACTGTGCGCAACAATGTGTCTTCTCTACCTGTCAGAGAGCTGACAATGTTTTCATTTACCAGGCACGGTCCTGCTTCACCTATATGCAGCGGCCCTCGCTCGAAGACTAGGTTCGGGACAGGACATGAAGCCAATACCTTCGATGTACATTCCTGTCCCTTCCCCATTTCCTGTGCTGGAAACTTTCATAGACGACGCAGCGAAAGCATACAACCTCAACCTTCATCGCTGTTTTACAACCTCTGATCAAGTCGAGAGCATTGTCACACCTTCTACGCCTGGCCTGGAGGTGGGCTACCTAGAAAGGCCTCGTGCGGTGGGAAAGGCAAAGGGGGCGGAGGGGATGCGGCAAGCTCTACAGGCTTACAAAACTAAATTCCAGCACATAACAGCTGTGCTGGTTGGAACTCGTCGTTCGGATCCTCATGGAGGTAAACGCTTTTCTTTCTTTACCTTCGATTTTTAAAATGATTGGCAGCAAAGCTCTCTCATCGAAATATGACTGACGAAGGCTGGCCCAAATTTGAGCGTATAAACCCGATCATAAACTGGACTTATCAACAAGTATGGACCTTTTTACGGCAATTCCAAGTGCCATATTGTAGTCTCTACGACCAAGGGTGTGTATTCTTACACATAGCGGCCATCACATTAGCTATTATTGATTCCTTCTCAGCTACACTTCCCTAGGATCGACATTTAACACCTTCCCGAATCCTGCACTTCTTATACCCCAGCCACAAATTTCATACAATTCTTTAGAAGCAGCTACACCTACATCAGCCTCCTCAGTAATCACCCCAGCCACAGCCCTAACAGCCGTGATGTCAACGACACACCAAAGCCCAGAGCCCCCGGAAAAAGAGCTAATATCTCCTGCAGGTGTCCTCTCGGGCTACATATCTTCTACCCATACCTTGCCGACCGGCATCTACCATTCCGAACCCACGTCGCCTGTTAACCCATGGAGAATGTCCGGCATTCCGGAGCCGCGGTACCGGCCTGCGTATGAGCTTTTGGATGGGAATTTGGAACGTTCGGGACGTGGTTTGACCGTCGGGTTGCGAACAGCCGTATAGCGACGGCTGCTTTAGTACCTCGTTTCCGGACTCTCATCGACACTTGTAATAATGTCTCATTAAACATATCTATTTAGATCATCGTGGTTGATGCTATAACCCAACTTTTCCTATCTGCTAATGACGAATGCAAGTATGTAACTAAAAACTGTCAACCCGAACAAAAACTGTTTCCATCCGTCTTGCGGGCGGTGCTATGCCATCGACGATAATATATTAGAACACTTTATTATACGCTGGATCTAAGCAAGCTACGTCTAAGCTGCTCCATGGATCTAGAGCATATCCAAGCAATAGCAGTGATATATACCATACATGAGGGGCGTTGGTGTCGGGGTATAGGTGCATCTAAGTCCTATTATTTGGGTTTCTCTTTACCAGATTCAATGTCATCCAAGTTCGCACGCTCATATGTGCCTCCATTTGATGTCATGGTGGGTTTTCTGGTCTCTTGGTCCTTGACCCAGGTGTAAAAGATGGATCCAAGAAGGATGATAGCGATGGATGAAGCTCTACCACTGTTGGAAATGGTGAAATGGTCAATAAATTGGTATCCTTAATATGTATGTGCTACTTACGTCGTGATAATCTCATGGAAGATCCACATTCCCAGGAGCGACGCGGCTACACCGCGAACGGCAGAAGAGACCATGTGTGTAATGGGTGAGGTTACTTTAATAGAAAGGAGGCTGGCTATGCTCATGAGGAATCCGAGTACACCCTGTGAAGGGTGTCGGTACTATTGTTGCGAGGTGAAGTGAGGAAAACTCACAGTAATCAACGATCCCCACATGAACGTAGCAAATAAACCGATCCCGCCATCAGCGGAAGTTTCAACAATTTCAAAGAACAGTTCATATATCCCGGGTCCCTCTCCGGCAATGAAGCAAAGTGGAAGGAGGATGATGGCGCTTAATAAGTTTGTATACCAGGAGAGTAAAAGTGCGCTTCCATCTACCACATTGAGACTTTGCTTGATAACGACTGAGTGTGTGGCAGTAATAGCCGAGCTCGCTACCCCGAAAAAGACGCCGATGTAGGAGACTGACGTGCCATCAAGGAAAACGCCAACGAAAAACCCGAGCGTGACGATAGCGCACGCGAAAAGGATACGCAGAGAGGGGGTCGACTTGAAGGCAATAAGGGAGGTAACGACTGTGAACGGCAAGACAAGTCCACGCGCTACTTGATAGAATGACGCATCAACATATTTTAGGGTGTAGTTACTGAAGCTAAAAAGCAGTGTCAATCTGCAAGATCAATGTAATGTGGCGATGCGTGATACCTGAGACCGACGATGTTCAAGGCAACCATGGCAGTGAGGCCCTTGCATGTTTCTAATTTGAAAGTTAATCTATCGGGTAGCAATCCTAGCGCATCTGAGACGCCAAAAAGTAGGACGGCGATGATGAGTTGTGCCCAAAGGAAGAAGAGAGGCGCTTTTGTAGTATTAAGGACCCATTTGTTCCTTTTAAAAGTAAGTATGAGTAAGTTAAGGATCAAGACACAGTGGGTGGACTCACGCCATGACCATCTAAGTAAAAGAGCCCTAGCGTTCAACGAAATTGAAGTAATGCGTGAAAGTGGAGACTCACGGAGAGCGCAGCAAAGAGGTAGAACAAAACAACACCTGTCTACATTCGAGGATTAGAATTTCAACGCTATGGTGAATTCAAGCATACCACGAGTGCTCGTGAAGGGGGCTGTTTTGACGCATTTTGGGGTGCCATTGAAGAGGAAGTCAGGGGGCGTCGGCGCAATACAGGTGATGACCGTAGGTTGGGCAAATTATGCCTAGGAAGCGGGCTCGGACTGCGAGAAATGGCGGTGAGATGGTCGATTAACAACGGTAGAAAATTGTTGTTGATGTGGAGGCAGCGAAGACGACCGCAGTCAACAAAGCACAACTCACCACGCCGGCATCTCAATTTGAAAAGCCGAAACGTCCACACACAATTATATTGCCGACACGCGACGCGTCAACGCCTCCTTCCAACTCCTTCCTGTCCACCTGCTTCACTGACGCGAACTATATATTCGACTAGCGCAAACGATGCAGGACGACGAAAGCAGAACCCCTAAGTCTAACCCATCACAACCTCCATTTGAAGACAACGGTAGGTTTGTTGCAGTCGTCGAGCATAAAAGAGCAGTTCTCAACTAACAAGGTGATTTCAAGTCATCAAAGACACCATCCGAATTCTCCTTGCAACAGACAATCACATAGGGGTAAATGAGCGAGACCCCATTCGTGGCCAAGACTCCATAAACACATTCGAAGAAATCCTTCAGCTGGCTGTAAAAAACGATGTGAGTAGATTGCTGGCCATCTTAGTTGCCCGCTAATAAGTTACAGGTCGACCTCATACTCCTTGCAGGAGATTTGTTTCATGAGAATAAACCCTCAAGGGAATGTCTCTATAGAACCATGGCCCTGCTCCGCGAATATACACTGGGTGACAAACCCATCCAACTGGAACTTATGAGCGACCCCGACGAAGGAAAGGCTCACGGTTTCTCGTTTGTTATTTTGTTGCAAACTCGAATGAAAATTCAACTGATCCCAGATTTCCTGCTGTAAACTACGAGGATCCAAACCTCAACATTGCAATACCCGTCTTTTCCATTCATGGAAACCACGACGACCCGCAGGGTGCAGGCGCCGTATGTACACTATCTCCAATGCACAAGTCGCTGAGAAGGGATCTCATGTGTTTAGGACGGAGCTCTATGTGCTCTCGATGTTCTCTCAGTGACTGGTCTACTGAATTACATGGGGAAATTTGATCTTCCCGTCTCAGACGCCAACGCCCTAAATACAGGAATCGCCATTCGCCCGGTACTCCTTCGCAAAGGCTCTACGTATCTCGGTCTATATCCTATCGGGAATGTGAAAGACCAACGAATGCACTTTGAACTCAGGAGTAATCGCATTCGTATGTTCACACCTGTTGACAAGGATATATGGTTCAACATCCTGTTGCTTCATCAGAATCGGTGGGTCAGCTTGTTTTGTTTCATTTACTCTATTGAACCTTAGTCGAATACCAATAGCGTGAAACATGGTCCGCAAGAATCTGTTCCAGAAGGCATGTTCGATGATAGCATCAACCTTGTGGTATGGGGCCACGAACACGACTGCAGGATTGTACCGGAACCTGTAGCGGGTAAAAACTATTATATCACTCAGCCGGGATCATCGGTGGCGACGTCTCTAGCCGATGGGGAGGCCATTCAAAAGTTTGTTTTCTGTTCTCCTCTGATTTTTTTGGCGATAGTTGACTGGTAGTATGAAAGGCATGTTGCACTGATTGAGGTCCAAGGCAAAGAATTCCGTCTAACCCCTCTACCCTTGCGGACTGTGCGACCGTTTGTTATCGAGCAAGTTGTACTAACAGACATTGCGGAGAAAGACGGTCTCGATATTTCCGATCAAATTGCGATTTCGAAGTATCTCAAAGCAAGGGTTTGTCTCACCATCTACTCTTTTAATCACTATTAACACTTCCACTTGTGACACAGGTTAACGACTTGATAGAACAAGCCAACAAGCTTTGGGATGAGCGCAATGCCGCGGCAGTAGCAGAAGGTGGAGAGGAACTACCACGTATGCTACCTCTCATAAGGCTCAAGGTGCGCTCCAAATTTTTGATTGCTGCTAGGTTCTGATGCTTGTTTGCAAGGTTGATACCACCGGCGTTAGTCAGATGTCTAATCCTATTCGTTTCGGACAAGAGTTCCAGGGGCGCATCGCCAACCCTCGAGACCTACTGGTATTCCAGAGATCGAAAAGGTCTGCTACTAAAGGCGGGAAAGTCATAGCCGATGAACCTGAGCTGAGCATTGACGACCCAAATTTGAGCGTCTCAGAGAAATTAGCCAAGGTGAGAGTGGGTACTCTCGTGAGTGAATACCTAGCAGCGCAGGAGCTGCAGCTGCTTGGAGAAATGGGTATGTCAGACGCGATACAGACATTTGTGGAGAAGGATGACATTCACGCAATTCAAACGTGAGCCCCTTCCTCATGTTGATATCATATGCCATATGTGGGTCATACACTCTCAGGCACGTTGCAAAAACATTGAAAGCATTAACATTGAATGTGCAAGGAAGTGAAGAGGTGGACGAAGTCGCGGTCGAAGATATGGTCAGTTTACTCGTTTTCGTCCCTTTTAATGCACTCTCTGATCCTGCTTCAAAGTTGGTTAAAGCCAAAGAACAGCAAGACAGGGCATACAGCGAAAAGGCCAGGGCAAGGGCTGCTAACGCTAAGGTAGTACTTCTGAGTATAGCCAACATAAACAAATCATTGATTTTACACATTGAAGGGCAAGAGCAAAGCAAACGCTGATGACCAGCAGTCTGAAGATTCGATGATGGTGGACTTCGATGTCGGCGGTGGTTCTGGCTTTGAGGAGGTTGATTCGGATGAACCTCCACCCAAGAAGAAGGCTCCAGCGAAAAAAGCACCTGCAAAGGTAGCGGCCAAAGCTCCCGCAAAGAAGGCCCCAGCGAGGGGGCGAGGAAAGAAGAACGTGACTGTATGGCAATTTTGGGCCATAATGCCCCCTTTTCCCACTGATTAGAGCCACACAGGAAGATGAAGAAGAATCTGAGATTGAGATTATCGACGATGAGTCAGAACAAGAAGAACCCCAGCCGAAGAAGAGGACAAATAGAGCGGCTGTGCTAAGGTCAGCGGCTGCGATTTTCCTTTACCAGGTCGGAACCTAATCTTTGTATATGCCCAACAGTCAACCTGCTAAAAAGGCGCCCGCGAGTAGAAAGACAGCAACCAGAGCAGCTCGAGGGTCTAAACAATCACAGCTCGATTTCACTCCGGCTACCACTGCCGGGCGTCCCTCGAGAGCTGCAGCAGCCAAAACGAGGGGAAAGATGGTGGTGAGTCATCTTTTAAGAAATAAATTATTTGCGCTTTAACCAGCCGACACAGGTGAGCGACGACGAGTCGGATTAGAACACACATTTTTATGCAAAATTTAGTACAATATCAGTGATGTTAAATACTGTAGAAGTCCTGTATTTGAAATTTTGAAAGTGCTTCCATCATGCGTTTTTTGTCGTGTCACCTAACTAGGTCACCAAGCTCACGTGACTTGGCAGAACAACGCCTTCATATGAACCTGTCGCACTTCTGTCGCCCGTCTCCATCAGATTTCACTTATTTTCCTCATGTCAGGGATAAGTAAAATTACAGCTGAACGGAATCAGAAGACACTATCGGAACTTGTTGCAAAGCCTGGCAATGGTGAGCACTCTGGTTGTCCATCGACGTCATTCAACTGGCGCCTTGACTTTACTAGATGTGTGTGCTGATTGCAAAGCACGAAACCCGCGTTGGGCGTCCCACAGCTTGGGAATATTTATATGGTAGTGTGAAGTCTCGAGTTCTACATTGACTGGTTGAATGACACCTCGACCCACAGCGTCAATTGCGCCGCCATTCACAGAAAGATTGGAACCCATATCACCAAAGTGTACGTCCCTCAAGCCTCTTCACCTTATCTCATATCTTGACTGCTTGCAGGAAGAGTCTCACTATGGATGCATGGACGAAGGAACAGGTAGAGGTAGGAACTGAATCAAAGATGATGCGCTAATGTCTCTAAATCTTAATACCAGTCGATGAAATCGATAGGAAATGTAAATTCCAACTCCATATTCAATCCGAATGAGCTGCGGCATCCTCCTCCTGCGAACCTAATAAATGGGGAAAGGGACGGCGAAATGGAACAATACATACGTTGTAGGCCGTCATGCTGGTCAACCTTATTCGCTACTAAACATTTTGGACAGCCAAGTACGAATTTAAACGCTTCTTGGACAAATCCGCATTTGTTTCTTCTAAACTTGGACCGTCCAAGTCCTCGTCATTGGTCACCTCGACTAGTGGAAATCTACGATCTGTCTCCACACCTCTGACTTCAAACCAGGCTTTGGCTCAAATCCCCAAACCTTCGGTTGAGGGCACACCCGGACCGTCAAGCTTACACCGTCCCTCGGCCGTCACCGCTTCAGTTCCTAGGTCAGTTTCGCAGCCTATAGTAACGTCTCCGTATCCGTCGCAGCAACCAATACAGCAACCAAATCCGGCACCAAGTATCCCAGCTAGACCAGAGGGCGTATGGGCGGATTTGATTTCTCTCCAAAGTTCATCGACGTCATCCTTACCACTCCAGTATCAAGCCGCTCAACATCGTTTTCCCGAGGGATCTGGTTCATACCAAGCCCCTATGAGTGCCGGTGTCAACCCCCTTCAATCGGGCCAGCTAGCGAGTACTCCCTATTCTCAACAAATGTTTGCCACGCCAGGAGCTCAGATATCATCTTTTTCGACCATGACCCCAGCGTCTGCTGTGCCTATGTTCCATTCCCAGCAACCCTATTACTCTCAAACACAGCCCCCTATGTCTGCACCAGGCACGCAGTCACAAACTAATTTCTTCCAACCTCAGCCCCTCCAAAGCTCTGTTCAAATTCAGGGACCAGGTACTACGATGGGACACGACCTGTTTGCTGCAGGAAACGCACAGGTTGGCCTGTTATCCGCCCCAGCAACCCAGAGCCAGTTCGCGTCACCCGGCTTGGGCCAGCCATTCCATACCCATAGCCCACATCCGGTGATGTCGACTACGCCCCAACCGCAACCACAAATTTCCTCGCAGCCACAGTACTCTGTTCAGAGTCAACTACCGATGCAGATGGTTCAGCAGCAAGGGCTTTACAACGCCCAGCCACAAGGCCAATACGGTGGCTTTCAGGCACAGACATATCCTACCAGTGGCTTCTCGAGCACTCAACAATGGGGGGCCATGTAGACACGTGATGACGCTTTGTATAATTAGGTTAATGGTTATTTTTAGATATCGACAGCTTTGACAAAGACACCAAAAAAAACAAAACAGATTGGCCCGAAAGTCAAAGCGAATTTGGCCATGTTCTTTGTCGCCAAAGCGGCCCCCATGGCCAATGAATGGGGCCAGGCGCTTTGCCAAAACAGAGGGTACGAAAGAGTATATGAGAGCGCAAGAAAAGAGCATTTCTCAAGCAAATCTAAGCGCTTCTACGTCCTTCGCTCCCCACATCCGATAACAGCAAGCAAACGCCCTCCTTCCCACCAATAAATTTCAAGTCAACAATGCTGACACGAAGTCGAGCAGCCGCCAAAGCGAGAGAGGAGCAGGGTAGGGTCGTCGTGAAACCGTCCGCCACAGGACTAGGCACCCACACAAAATGGGTCTACCCTGATAACAAAACCACCGCTCCTGCACCTGCTCGTACTGCCCCACCTTCCCCGCCCCCGTCTCCGCCAAAGCGCACCCGACCATCCGCCCGCCGATCGGGCACGAACACGCCAAGAAACCAGTCAGCTTTTAACGCAACCCCGCCGTCAATCCCGAGCCGTCTTGGGACGCCTATTTCTCTCGGTTCATCCTCCTCCATCGGCGTACCCACTCCCCGCTCTGGCACCCCTGTCATCAACAGCAACCTCAGCATTAACGGGTCCACCTACAGCGCACACTCTTCCAACTCGTTCCTTCATCCCGTTGACAACCGTTCAGCTCGCTCCTCTGTTACCCCGTCTCCTTTGTCCACGAGGTCCACTCCAGACCCAGAGGGATGCCACATAGTCAATGGCGCCTACGTCTGCGACTGCCTTGACGTCCCTTCGGGCCCACCACCACTCATGCGTTCTCAGTTTCCCGCTACGCCACCACAGAACTATATGAATCAAGCTCCGGTCTCTCGTCTGCACGCGCCGAGGAAGTCCCAGGGTCTCCGGTACGTCAATTACTCTTATGAGGAAGGTGAGATCCTGGATTGGGGCGATACAGATACGTTCACAACGATAGCAACATCGGAAATAATGGGCGCCCACGGGCAGCTTAAGCTGCCTGTTGAACGATCTATGACGCAGGCCAGGATGAACGAGATCATTGCGAGGGAGACGGAAGCTCTATTAGCGCAGAGGAATCGGGGACTGGTAGAGGACACGGAGATGGAAGATGTCGATTCGGATTCTGAGGGAAGATTGATAGATACACCGCCCACGACGGAATTTGGCTTTCCTGCTTACAGTGGAGGTGCCTTCTACATTCGGGGCGATACAGTCGAGACTGAGGAACCCGGGGCTCGGTGCTGGAACGGCCAATTGCAATACGAACCAACTGAGATTATAGCAATTTCGTGAGACCCCCCGAGTTAGTCAGTCATAACGCCGATGAAACCGTACATATTGACATTCCACGCTCCTTTCCCTGCCATTCCCTCTCTTTCAACTCCTTCCCTAGCGATTGTATCGTCACCCCACGGTCATTTATATCTTTCGCATCCTTTTACTCATAGAATCATTGTTATCACATCGCTAGCATAATATCATCTTGGTTATATATCATCTTGGTTATATCAAATTTTCAGATACTCAGGCTTTGAGCGTACCTTGGGTGAAAAACCCTTCGCTACGAGAGGCATGGCCGCAATGTCTCGCCATGGCGATATAGTCTGTCGATAGGTGTGTCAAATGGTAGATAGACGCTCTCCAGCGTTGGAGACCATATTGGAACACTACAATGCACTATGCTGTATTTTTAAGATGAACTTGGTTTGTTTGGTCCTAGCGACTCAGGTTTGCGCCAGTGTTTACCAAAGATAGTATAGCTTATATATGTTCGGACCTCACCACTGCTTGTCGTACCCAGGTCCCTCCCTTCCGGACTTTCAGGCCTGTGGTCTAATCTTTCTATTGGTAGAGTTGACAACACATCGCATGTTCTGATGTCGTCCCTATTATTGTAGCCGTGTGGGGGGGGGAAGGAGGCAGGTTACCGTCGTCAACCTATGAAGCTTCTCTTGATTTTTGGGACTAGAATTCCGAGTTTGTCTTTTCACTTGGCCATTTATGTCCTTCTCGTTAACTAGTGCCAAATTCTGTAGTCAGATAAAACATATTCGGCAGCACAACTTGTACTTATAGTTGCAATGATTCTGTCAGGGTTGTTTTTAGAAACACTATTTATACACAAAACAGTATACGCTGATCCGCAAATTCCGTCCTTCCGCCACCGAACATATAACAGACCGACCGTGGCGCCAGCATGGATACCCACCTCTTCATTCTTACGTGCCTCATTTGACTTTCATACATGCGAGGTCAGCCCGGTAGTGTTTGTGTTAGCTCGCTTTCATACTCAATCAGATCGCAGAGTCCACACTGGGCGTTGGACTCTTCGCGCTCTTCTTCATTTGTTCGCTGCTCTCGCTGGCCGGTATGGATCAAGTTCTTGCTATCACACCCAACATTGATTTCTTGTAGATTCCACTCCTTTGAACCTTCGCACCTTTACCCATGGCAGTTCCTACCAACTTCATGAGCGACAAACTCTCTCAGAGAATGGTACCTCTGACCCCTTCCAATCCGCATTCTGGATCTGGACAGCCGATGAGACTATTACACCCACCGTCAATGCTTCTGCTGGGAACAGATTTTTTCGCTTTACATACAACCCACCCGGCGGTAAAGTTCCTTCAGTGGCCAGGATACTTATCGCTGTAGATAACCATTACGAGCTTTTCGTGAACGGTGCTTCAGTTGGCCATTCGCTAGACATCGCTGAAAGCTGGAAAACTGCTCAAGGATACACGATGCCCCTCCCCCCTGGCTCTGTGTTATTCGCTATTGATGCCAGCAACGACAATATGGGTCCCCTTGAAAACCCTGCTGGTGTCCTTGTTGCGATCCGTGTCAACCATACGGATGGAACTGAAACAACCGTTCTCTCCGATGATCAATGGCGCGCGAGCATCACCCCTGTTCGTGATTTTCAACTACCATCGACGGATGACTCGCAATGGGCTCAGGCTAAACTCATTGCACGCTCTGGTACTGGCCCTTGGCCTCCTGTAGCACTGCCTGCCAGGCTAACAGCAGTGACTCCTGGCCCTCTCCCTTCATCACCGATTTCTTCATCTGATATCAATTCCTCTTCCTCTTCTTCTCCCACGGACGTAACAGCTACCGAAACTTCCGTGTCAGTGGATGGCCAGGAGACTAATACTGACAGCATGTCTCCGTCCTCCCCACCATCGTCCAAAGTAAACATAACAGCCATGATCGGAGCCATCGTCGGAGGTGTCGTCGGCGGCTTCGTCATCGTTTCTATCACTCTAATGTGCTTGAGGCGTAAATGGCGTAAAGACGAATCGGCCGCTATCGCCTTTGACAGATGGTCACCGGCACCGCATAGCAATACCCCTCCGGAATGGGAGGTAAACCCATTCGGCGCTGCGGGAAGTAGGCCGGGGTCCCCGAGGCCATGGCAACATAGCCAACCGTCACTGAATGATGGTAATGCCAATGTACCATCCTCCCTAGGCAGCCATTGGAAGCAGCCTGTACAGGCGCCATATCAACATATCCTGCCCTCTGAATCCATATCGTCAATGTCGGATATTTCTCAACCACCACCATACGATCGGGTAAATGGGATACAGGGACATAGTGCGCCACCTCGTGTCCTGCGCAAAGGTGGTGGACGTTGGCGTAACTCACTGGCCCATTGGCGCAAGGCAGAATAGACATATTGGGTTGATCAAGTAGTTCTGTACGAAAGTGTTTCTGTAGTAGCTATGTTAACTTTGTCTAATTTTGGCACAAAGTCGTCCGAAATCCCCACCAGCCTCGCTCCCAATGCTCAGGTCTACAAGTTGTTCGGGTGTACTATAGCTAGTTGTGATGGAAATACACATACGATACTAGAAATTTCTAAAATGAGCGGTCCTGAGGAGGACAATCTGAGCAGTGTGAAACCAGGGGATCTTTCGTAGTGTGAGCCTGCCTGGCACAGCTCTGGCGCTCATGGACAGTGATCATCAACCTGGTGTGTGCGAGGCTGTCATATTATTTTTTCTTGGCAGCGTACTTTTGCCATGCTGTAGCTTGCGAGGTATGGGGATTGTCGGGGTCACATGATTTGGTGTGCCATGACAACATATCTGCCATCGCAGTTGGCATCTTTGATCAAAACTAACAAAGGGGGCTACCATGCCTCCAGCCCACTCTTGAATCCCACCAAACCCCTTGTCATGCGAGGTCAGTGCAAAACTATCTTTAAACCCCACCTCTTGTAACTTGGATTTTATAGGCTTTGGTCTCTTTGCGGTCATTTTAGCCTGCTCGTGCCAAACGCTGGCCGGTATGTAGCGGGTCTTTCGTCTTGATATCCTTGACGACTGATGTCTGGTAGATTCCACTCCCTTGAATTTTCACAAGGCGAACGACATGCGCCATTTTTCTCGAACGGCGACTGGCTCGATCGTTAATGTACCACACAACAGGATTCCGATACCCTCTTCAAGCTCATTCCATCATCTGTCCCACCAACTTGAAGCGCGACAAATATTGCCGGATTTTGGTAGCCTTTCCAATGCATTCCGATCTGCAATTTGGATCTGGCCAGATGAAAACGCCCTCTTTGACGCTCCAGTTGGGAACAGGCTTTTTCGTTTTACATACATCCCACCTGCCGGAAAGGTCCCTTCATCGGCTGAAATGATGATTACTGCCGATAATAAATATTCACTTTTCGTGAATGGGGGTCTCATTGGTCGCTCACCCGCTGCTCTTGATAGCTGGATGACTGCTCAAGGATACAAGATGGTGCTCCCATCCGGACCCATAGTATTCGCCGTTAACGCTACCAACGAACTATCGGTGGGCATCAACCCTGCTGGCATCCTTGTTGCCATCCGCATCACTCATAACGATGGAACACAAGCGATCGTTTCATCCTCTGAAAGCGAATGGCTTGCGAGTATCGCGCCTGTTCCTGGCTTTGAGTTGCCTACTACCGACGACTCGGGATGGCTTCCAGCCAAAAACATTCAGCGCTTTGGTACGGGTCCTTGGGGGACCAGTGTCACAGTACCAACTACGCTGACCCCAGTAGTGGTTCCTGGTTCCCTCCCTCCGACCTCGTCTTCATCCTCTGTATCGTCGACTTCCTCATCAAGTACCACTTCCTCCTCCTCAACTTCCCTTACTTCATCTTCTACTTCCACTACACTTGTAACAGTGACGGAAACGGCTGGTGGTCAGGCCACCAATGTACCCGCTGCATCTCCATCTTCAACCTCGTCATCCAAAACAAACAACGCAGCCCTGATCGGATCCATCCTTGGTGGCGTCGTAGGCGGATTCCTCATCCTTCTCGTCACACTCGTCATCTTGAGACGCAGAAAGCGTAAAGCTGACCTGGCAGAAGCCGCATTTGACACCTGGACCCCCGCGCCGCACAGTCATCCATCCTCCGAAGCCCATATTAAACCGTTCATGGTGGAGAATACCGGTGCTTCCGTTAGATCCCAGTCCCCTGTTACACGGCAGCAACAGCCGCAACAACAGCAACAGCAATGGCAGTACAGCACTAACGTTGATACCCAGTATGGAGGCCAGCAGCAGCAGCAACATCCCCAGGCGCCCTATCGATACCCCCCGCCTTCCGTGTCCATGTCGGATCAATACAACACACCGCCGGGTACGCTCGACGCTCGCGACGGCTATCAGCCAAACAGCAACTGGGGGAGCGCTGCACAGCTTGTCCAGCGGCCTGCTCCCCAGCGCCAAGGGAGTGTCCCCCAGGCTCTTACGCCAGGAAATGTAGTGGGCCAAGGCGCTCAGGGTTATTATCCGACTGCGACGGCCGCTCCGCCTCCTTATCCGAACCATTATGAGCACCGGTATCGGTAATTCGTTTTTAAAGAACTATTTATTGGTGTAAACGTATTCCTTCTTCCAACCGGGGACTTGTATGTTGTGTGGGGTGTTGGTGGTTGTACTGGTTTCTGTAGAACTCTTTTTTTGCGACCTAAGCCCATTTGTTGACGTTCTTAATGATATTGAAAGTCTCATTTAATGGTTCAGTGGCCGCCGCCTTATAGATGATTCAGGAAAAAGAATATGCTATCACTTGCAGTAATGTACACTCTGCAGTCTTGACATCTGAGATACCAACGCGGTACACACCCTGAACACCCTGAACAGTACTAAATAATGCAACAGGCTCTGATACTGATAATTGATAACTGTACGGTATAGTAGCGAGTAAAAAATAGCGAGTGAGGACAGCCTCTATATCCAATTAATTAGTACAAGAACTACCGTAACACTGTCAATAGGAAATGCCTAATAATTTAACTCCACAATCGCCATCAGTGAGAAAGCGGTTTGCTGCTTACCCCACAGCGTCATCACCGCTTTCCCCGCAATGTTTGTTGGCCTACACCATTATGGGTAGTGTTTCCCCTGAGATCCTGATGCACCCCAGCGATGATGGCCAGTCTCAGGACCAAAACCGGTCGTGCCAGCCGAAGCCGGGAAGCTAGTGCCACCACCCGGTTGATAAATGTCTGTAGCGTGGCCGAACGGGCCAGAGGTGTAGCCCTGCCCTACTGGCATTTGAGAGATCCCCTGAGCAGACAAGACGTCGCCCGGATGGGAGTGGTGGTGAAGTCGCCCAGCCGTATCAGCATTGCTGCTGCGATGACGTGACAAAATATCCGCGAGAAACCGCCCATATAGTTTTGGGATGTGGCGGTCATCGACGCTTATTTCTCGGGAGCAAAGAACACGTACAAGGTGTTCGATCAAGTTGAACATCTCGACTTCCTGTTCCTTCGAGAAGAAACTGGAAATTTCAGGCCGAAGGAGCTGAAGAAAGTAGTCAAGAGCTGGTGCGAAGATAAATGTATGAAACGTACTTTGATAAAGGACACCGAAGCAAAAGATGCAATCATGAAGTACTCTATGGTTAGTAGGTTATATTCCTTTCTATGGGCTTTGAAACAAGTCGACACACCGTCGGGTGCGTAGCGCATGTAACCCGATGGGGCTAATTCTTCGATCATCATTCGGATAACATATTTTGAGGCCTCCATGATCTACACGAGTTATGAGAAAGATTCAGACGTTTTACAATATTCAGACATACTTTAGTGAAGTAAACAGAATCGGCAGACTTTATTCCACGCTCGTATGCTTGCTGGAATCCGAATGAGAACATCACGAGTCGTGAATACCCAACAAGGCTAAATGGTTTAGCAGTAATTTTTATCAAAGTATTGCAAGTCTACTTACTATGGTAAGAGGCTACATCGGAAAACATAACCAGAGTCTGTCATAGCAGTAGAATGTTATACAAATCACAGGAAGAATCGCATGTCCATGGTACCATTTATATCCGAATATTCCGCAAAACGCCCCAGCCACTCATCGAGATATGTGGTTAAATGATTATCGTGATTCATGATAACGGGAAGTAGATCCACCCGCTAATAATATAATGAGCATTGTCTTTGGGTAAAACACTGAGCCATTGTACTTCATTCAGGCCAGATGGTACTGATGGATCACTGAAGAGCTGGTCATTGAATCCGGCACCAATTCTAAGGAGCTCTGAATGAGCACACAAGTGAATATCATACTATTTGAGAGGTAAACATTGATGAGAAAATCGAGATAAAAATAGGAAAGAACACACGGGGGAATTATATTTGGTCTCCTTGTACCAATGAGTCGCATTGCGCATGATGCTACAAGGACAAGGTGTTATGCTTTGAGAAAGAGGCATTCAATATCACTTACTAGTTGTCTTTGATGATCGACGGTTTTCCAAACTGTGTTGCGGTGGATAGATCTAAATTACAGCATATCAACCACACCCTGATGCGATTCAGCATCTCCCTTTCTTGTTTTTCGTCCTGAGGCTTAGCAGTCGGAATTTGATGAAGGTTCAGATCTGTGGCAATCCTAAAGCACGTTAACATATATCAGAGTGAGCCGCAATCCAGGATGTCCACCTAATGGCTAAACCCGTGTACAACCAGCTCCTATCCTCTTCCCACCTCTGTGTCGGAACTGCGTACATGCTCATTAGGATATATGCTTGACAGAGCTCGATCGACTTCCAGCCGTCGATCAAAGCATTAGCAGCAGAGTTTTTTGCAAAACGCATTGCAACCGGGTGAAACTCTGACTTGTAGATGTCATACCTAGATGAGACAGCACAGACTGTATGTTGTCGTTGAAAAAAGAGAGCAGCACATACAAGGCAGTATTACTTACTAACATTGTATAAAAGTGGAGATCTTGCAAATGTTGAATCTGGCGTGTGAAGGATAGGATCGAGGAGGGAAACGAAGGGCTAGGTAGCCAAAGGTAATAAGTGCCAGAACCGAGTATTGGAGTGTAGCTATTCACGTTGATGCGCTCGTAGAATCTTGGGGAGAACGTTCATTGATCAAAGGCAATTGCTTGAAAAAAAGTTTGCTCACATGTCAAAGAGCCTATCAACATCTTCAGGTGTCACTAGCCCGTGCAATATGATCTCTGGAAGACTGTATTGTTCTATCATCGCAGTGCGAACATCCAAGTCAGTTGCTGGTCCTTAAAATTTCAAACCAAAAAAAAAGAATTAAAAGCAGGCCCAAAGACCAGGATGTAAGCCAAACCTGGCTTGAAATACCCATTATTTGCAACGCCCTGACAAGAAAATTAGAAAGGTTCTCTGAAAAGAAAATCAGCACATGTATCATACAATACTGCTATCTTCTCTGTTGGATGGATCTTGTGCCTTCCCCTTGCCTTTCCCATCAATATTGCTGAGGCTGAGATTTGCGATCATACCCAACGGGGTACGCAGATCTAAAAGCGACGACAGCTTGTCGGTGGGACGGCTACTGTTATCTTCATCCTCGAGAGACGATGCGCTACCGAGACGCTGATTATCTGGCTCTTCGATGTCAGAATCATCGTCCACGCCAGTGACGCTCTCACGTGTGTCCCTAAATGCACCTGGCCACCCACCACCAACGGTATCCATATTGGACTGAACACGACTAAGCCAGTCAAGAAGATTCATATTGTTTTGATCGGATGGTGAGGTACCCGCGCGATAAGAGGCGATCGACATCGGTTCAGTGTTGTACGGATCGTGGAGCTACAGTATAATGTAGATTTAAAAAAAGTGAGATAGATAAAGTCATGGCGCAAAAATCGTCACTCACCTGCTTGAGGAGTGTTTCAATGATCGCGTCTTTTTGTTTGATCTGAGCAAGGAGGTAGTCACGACGGCTAGCATAAAATAGGATGGTGGTGAGTCAGAGTATGATAGGGAACGAGTGGGGAAAAAATTAGTAGATTAAAAGGACCAGTTTAAGGCATCACAACACCCTAGGATATGTAATTGGAAAGAGCGAG
>CEMU01569655.1:234-10817 GCA_900068965.1 Calocybe gambosa | reverse complement strand
GATGTTCGTAAGGTTAACAGATAGCTATTAATATAGAATCTCGTTCATATAAGGCAGTTACGGTGGATTTGGTAGGGGGAAGGAAAGAAGGAATGCTCGCCATGCACCCACGCATGACAGACCCTTACCGCCCTGATATGGCAATAATGGCATATATACCAATTCGTGTTTACAAGGATAATAATAAGAAATGTTCTCACAGCGCCCTGCCGAAAATAATGAATATGGGGTATTTTAGCTTGCCGATCGCCGAAATGAGCATTTTCCCCGCTACAGGAGGCGGGGGGATATGTTATACAGTACACAGCCAGGTGCAAGTACGTGGTAGGGGATACCACATTGCGGACATAAACAGGGCCAAGGTTGGAGCCAAGGTGTAGTTGAAGAGTATCGGGTCGCAGCCTCGGATGGTCATGGCCAAGAAGAATTCAATTTAACCCAGGCCGACGTTGTATTGACGAGATGAATGACGAAGGGACCATACGGTAGATTCCGAATTAAGCTGGAAGCTTCTGAGCAAAGTCAGGTGGTACAGCTGTCAATACAAGAGTAATACAGGGCGCTTGTACGTGTATGAGGGGAGAAAACTAAGAAAGGTAGGGTACCGGTATGGGGCTCAGCGGTGGGTGGGTCGAGCATCCGCATCCGCATCAGACGAGAAGGGTTGACGACAGCTCTAGTAACTGAGCAAAAGGAGAGCAGCGGGGTTTGGTAGGAATGGGTTTTCAATCAAATCACATGATACCTGACAAGATCATTTATGTCGTTCACAAATTTGGAAGTTTTACGACATTTCATGGAAGTTTTTCTTTGTGTTCTAGAAGACTTGATCCAGCGCCTCGTCGAATACACAGAGACTGTACTTTAAAGCGTAGTCGATTTCGGCTGTCGAGTTGGATCCAATATCATGGCTAATTCGACCGGATGAATGTTGCTTGCTCAATTTTCTTATTTTCTGGCGGGATAAAATATTGAACAACTCACCACATCAAAAGATGCAAGTAGCCAGGAACATCGATATAAACCCCGATTATAGGCTCCACTCCTGGTGCCCAAAGGGCTTTGCATTTTTGGGGCACTTGGAACGTTAAGCAATCACGCAAGAACCAGTCGGATTGGACCACTACTGTGTGTACAGCGACGAAGAGCGGATGGCGCTGCGATGCGCTAGCGCTAAGCAAAAACACACCGTTGCGAGCGCCCTAACGCTCTATGGCCGATGCTTTGCAAATGATAACGGAAGGGGGTTTCAACATAAACGGCGCTGAGCCCCAATAAGAACGAGACTCAAAAGGGGGCAACGCGACATGTGCTACGTGCGGTCGGCAAACAATTCTACCTCCTGTTGGTTTAGTTCAAGAGTTCACGCATCATGGGGGAGTAACTTTTGCAGTTATCATATCCACTAGTGCTAATCTCTCACCGGCTAGCGTTCGCCTACTTGACAAGTATTGGTAAAGGCACGAATGCAAAGCGAGGATGCACTCACGATCCCCACTCTGGTTTGAGAGAGCTCCAGGTGGAGCCAAAGAAGAAGCCACTTTCGATTGACAGCGTAAATTAAGCATGAAAATTGCTTGTTGACAACAGTGCTCCTTCAACTTCGATTCCAGAGAGGTGGCATCAAACACGTTGCGAGCTTGAAGTTTCACAGGAAGATTGGTATTTATCGGCTGTCTGAAAGAAAACAAGAATGCATTGCACGAGTTTGGAGAGACAAAGAAAGGAGCGGGTATGCAAATTTTAAAATGCTAGATTCGAGAAAGCAATTTTGTATGGCGGATGAAACAGGAAAAGGTATTTGCTGCAGCATAAGAATAGGAGAATGGCCAAGTTAAAATCCTAACTCAGACTGTTGTATGAGCTTTAGTGCCTGTTCAGACCTTGGACGAATATTGCATTTGAAGGGTGTTGGCATTCTAGAAACATTATGCTTAGATTATTAACGGGAGCCAATTAGATCATGCGCTAACCTGAAGATGGGGTTCTTGAATTCGACTTTAGGCTCTATTATTTTTCCCGACTCGTCGACGGCTTTTGAAATATCCAAGGTTGCAATCATAGAGGTGATAAGTAGCCAGATGGAGGATTCTACAAGGTTATTGCCGGGGCATTTTCTGATGGGTATACCAGTGAGTATAGCTAAGGTGCGAGGATACGACGGGCAACACCAACCTTCGACCGAAACCAAATACATAGTTGCGGGGATCTCGCCGACGTTCTGTGGCTGCGTCGGTCTTTTCTAAATACCGTTCTGGATTGAATGTAGACGGGTTGGGGAACATGCGCTCATCCCGGAGTATTGACCTAAGGTCAAGGGGAGGGATCAATAGCCTATTCCCAATGAAAGCCAAGTGATGGAAAATTCACCAGATGTTGCCAAACACCTGGAAATCCGAAGAAAGCAAATTAAGAAAACTAATTCCAGCTCCACATGACAGATAAACCTACCAAAGATCCTTTAGGAATAAACATCCCCTTGTACGTATCGTCTTCCATCAATCGATGGGGTAAATCTGGAAAACCACACGCTAACTCTAGTTATTCCTCAAGCCTGAAAAAAATGGGCTTACTCAATGGCACAGGAACGCCCCACCGCCAAGTCTCATTCAAAAGGGCTTCGACTGAACTTGTCTATCAGCTAAAGCTGTGGGATCCAACGGAGAAATGACAAACTGTAAGGAAGATCTGGTCTGTCGTTGAAGGTCGGTAGACGATCTGTGCCGACAACCTTGTCGATTTCAGACTGGGCTTTGCGAAGGGCCTCCGGGTGTTGCATCATAGCAAGGAGGAAATGGGATACAGTCGTCATCGTCTAAGACGCACATCGACTATGAAAATCAAGAGAAGGACGATGGAACAGGACTTACTGTATCCATGCTGGCGGAGTACATGGAATTGGCAGTCCATTTGAGATCGAATTCGAATTCTTCAGTCAGTTTTTCGCCTTCGTCCAGTAAGGTTGAACAGAATGATGGAGTAGGAGAGGCAGATTTCTGTATAGAAAAATAAATATCACATCGCCAATAAAATTTGTGGCAAACGAAATTTCTCACCATGCTATTCTTCACATACTCATATGGTTTCTCAACGAACTCTTCCATCTTGGCTTTCCAAACCGCTGCCTTGACCTTGAAACCAGCACCAGGCGCCCAAGCAGGTAAATGTTGTAGTGAAGGGAAGACATCGACAGGCCATATGCCGCCACCTGATGCGATATGGTTGGATAGGAGATCGACGCATTCTTCCGCGAGAGCAAGGAACTTGTCCCCGTGGGAGGCAGGTTCGTAGCCGTAAACGACTTTCAGGGTAAGCCCGCCGGCGTACCTGCGTGTATGGGTAGCGTAGCTATCCGGTGTGACGACGATCCTTCGGAGGAAATCGTGTGTTTCGCTTTGAAGCAAAGGATTATATGACGGAATAGTTGGAAGTCCAAAGGCTTTGTGAATAAGTTTCCGCTGCCTTTTCGATTGTTCGCCGTAGCCTGTGAATGCGACCTATAGACACAACGAACGATGAGTGTATGCTGCAAGATTGCTTCGGTGCACGTGCCATATTTTTGCAGCCACATCTGTTTGAGAAACGGAATTTTAATGATTAAATGCGACGAGGATCATTTTGATGCGACTCACAGTTCTCCCGCCATCATGAGGGACGGTTTATCCGAATAGATCGAACCCCGCTTGTCCAGCAACTCGAAGGTGGCTTCTGGGCTGTTCACAAACACAAGGCCCTGGCCTAAGACATGTAAATATACAACGTCACCTATTTGATGACCGAATTGCACAATATAAGTAAGTGGCTGTCAAGATATGTTGAATGAGGCTGAGCGCCCACCATATTGTTTCGCCCATTCGGCGGCGGGCAACCAAAGTTCTTTGGCCGTGAGGTCTCTCACATTACCCAAGAGCGGCACGGGCT
Organism: Calocybe gambosa; assembly: GCA_900068965.1. Classification (NCBI taxonomy): domain Eukaryota; kingdom Fungi; phylum Basidiomycota; class Agaricomycetes; order Agaricales; family Lyophyllaceae; genus Calocybe; species Calocybe gambosa. The sequence continues at coordinate 6,896 of CEMU01569655.1, read as the reverse complement.
TCGGTCCAGGTGGCAAAGACGGTTTGGAAGCTTTAAGCTTCCGGAACCAGAGAAAAAGAGCGACGGAAAGGCTAGCGAGACCAGCTGTTAATGAAATTGAAGGCGACATGTATATATGAACAGGTAAGGTGTCTGTCTTGCTTGACAGAGTAAATAAGATAGATAGGTCTTTTGGGATGGGGGAATAAGGAAAAAGTAAAGAGGGCAGAGAGAATGATTTGAGACAAGAATGATTCCGAAACAGACTAATACTTATGGTCTTTAAATTGCCCCCTCACAGCAGACGCCAGGGTCGCATACCCACGCGAGCGTCAAGGTTTTCTGCAGGAATTCGAGAAGCATAGAACCCGTTCCGTGCCTCATGGAGGTCAGCGGATAAGAAAATGTACAAATCAGGAAACACCAGTCCACCATCATGGCTCGTCATGGGGATACTATGTGCCAGAAATTTTTACATCGCCATTCTAGTGAGGGTCTAGCTACAAGGTGGCTCGCTGTTCGGCGATTGAGAAGCCATTAGGTCTGGAAACATCTGACTTGAGCAAGGCAAGATGAGTATAGTTATGAGCGCTCTTCGGTTCAGCTTCTTTACGCTGAACATCTGATCTTGATTGAAAGGTGGCATACCAAACATCTCTACTGCCAATGACTGATATATCAACTTGGAAGGTGCTATCATCATGGACATCACACTGGCAGCTATGCTCCAACTCTCGCGTAGTCTTTGCCACCGTCAAGGACAACCTTTAGCTCAAAGCGCGCGGTATTAAGCTCTCCTCCAAGTGACGTCTTCGCCTTGGGGGTGCTGACGGACCCTGATCATGGCCGGCGAGGTCCGGGTACATTGTCAGCGTACCTCACGACACGTGCTTAAAGTTTCCTCAGCCGATAGGGGGCTGGCCATAGTAGCCAACAAAGAGCCAGACTAAAAGAGAGAGAAAAATATATAAACTAATGTTCTTACTGTAGTATCGAGTGCACTCAGGTCGTGTCGTATCGTGTCTTGTCGTGTCGTACGATCGATCATAAATTTTGTTGCCCCTTGACCATTCACGGAGATCTTGGAGTGTTTTTACATAAACTGGCCGATCTCGACTCACATAAAGCGTTAGTGTAACGGGCAACTCGATGCACTGGCAAGCCCTGTAGCCCGTAAAATGATGACCGAGTAGCCAGCAAATATGCATGGATATTCCCAGTAGTGCGTCAGTATCCGATGCACCGGGAAATGCAAAGATTGAAGGCCACCTGAATCATCCTAACAACTCGGAATAATGCATAACATGTTTTCAAGGCCTTTTCTTAAAGCGCTCTACCGCCCGCTAGCGCCAGTTAGGAAACATTTATCTGGCCTTGTCAGAGCGTTGAATGCCATTAAGTCTACTATATAGCAGTTAAACCATTTTAGGCATATATTCAAGCACACCACGACAATGACGATTCTAGCCTCACTGCGTTCTAGGGCTTCTCAGCCCGCACTACCTGGGAGTTGATGTGGATGCTCGACACTCATTTTTTTCGATTCGCCGGGAGGCCCATGGCCTATTCTATTACCCAGCTGATCCGTATAAGTCGTCGTAGTCGAGGTGGACCAACGTCAGGCTGTGCGCGCTAATCTCCAGGCGGTTTGATAACTTATATTTGCTCACGGGACGACCTCGTAAGCTGCATGACGGGTGATATAAATCATAAGATAGCCAAATAGTTGGTCAAAGCAGATATTGGTACATTTGATATTCAGGCGACACTGTGATGAATAGAGCATCTGAAAAACATCTCGTCAAGCGTCAAAAGGTACACATCTTGAGCTCGTGACTGCATAGGGGTCGTAAAGCACTTTACGTGCATTGGAGACCTTGACCTTGGATTAGCCTCGTAGTTTCGGGGAAATTCCAGAAACAGAGAGCAATCACGACGTAAACGGCTAAGTAGTCATCATTAGGGGATGTGGAACTCCAATCAATGCGCAGCAGGGCATACCGATTAGCACGAAGCCACTCATCCAATGGGATTTACCATCCTCCACTGAAAACTTCACCAATAGGACAGAGAAGAATAAAACCTGTTAATATGACCCATCGGTGAACAAAGCAAGAACGGAATGAAGCGATCACATACAACTGTTTCCAATGGATCAAATAAAAGTGTAAGAGGCTTGTCCAACCCCCATGCGACTAGGATAAGAATCGGAATAACGAAAAGAGCGATCTGAATGCAGCTTCCAACTGCGACGCTCATTGCCAAGTCAAACTTCCCTTTTCTGGCGACAACGACAGCGGTCGTGTGTTCGGCTGCATTGCTGATGATGGGGATGACGATAAGAGTGATCCATTCTTTCGATACGCCGGGATGATCAGCGACAAGTCCCTCCAAAGACTCTACAAGGTGGTCCGCGGTGACATAAGCGAATGCGGTTGACGCGGCAAGCAAAAATAGCGCGACTGGTAGGTTGAGCTTTAGATGTTCCTCCACCGAATTCAAGGTAGGAAGGGACGCGGTCGAGGAACGGCCAAATGTGCCAAACATGGAGGTATTCGAGGATGAGATGGAAGATCCGGTTTGGCATGTGTCCAGAAACAGATGATTATGGGAGTAAAATTGAAAGAAGAGCTAGTAACATGCTGAGTCAGTGTAATTGAATTGCCTCAACCTCAACACGTACATATGCAATATATCTACGTTTGACTCACGTAAGATTTCGGTGAGCCTACTGATACAAAGAAAGCTTACATGACGATAAGGATGACAGCACTCCCACGACTAAGCTGTAATAGGATCTCAACTTCTCTTCCAGGGGCAAGCCGGTCTTCCAAATATTCATGCTAAAGGATACGTTATGCAAGGTGCGCGTCTTGAAGAGCGAAAATACGTACGAATGCAACCGGGACTATGAGAGAAATGACGCAGACTATCATGAGTGAAGAGTTCAGTTGCGCCACCATAGGCTGAAACTCCTGTTGGTGAAATCGAAAGCCACCAACTATTGAGATACTTCAGATCACACCGTGCGAAGTAAATAATGAAAACTGCGTACCTATAAAAGCCATTCCCAGAACCAAAAGTAAGTTGCTCAACAAGCCACCGAGCAGAGAACTCTGAACGAGCTCCAATTCACACTAGTACGAGGTTAGCAACAAACAACAGCGTCAAAAATGAGAAACGTAAGTATACCCTACGCAATGCAATCCCCGCGATTATCATCTCAACAATGTTGCCAAGGGTGGCGTTGAGCAAGCCGCCAAAGCTTTGGCTAGTTCTAAGGGCGATTTGCTCCGTTCCAAGGCCGAGCAAAGCAGCCAAAGGGATAATGCCAAGACAAGAAAAGATAAAGACGATTGTAGGATTCTGATGGGTGAAATGTAAACCCCATGAGATAGGAATAAAGACAAGACAGATGTTCAAAGGCGTGTATTTCACAGCAGCAACTGCAGATGCTTTATAGGAAGGGTTAGGACCCAATGGCCTGATGGGCGTGAAGAGCGTGCGGAGCCGAGCGCTCGTTGTCAGCGCCTGAGGACGGCGAGGAGTTCTGGTGGTAGGCGTGACATCCGCCTTTGGGGTCTGTTGCTTTTCTACGTCAACAATCTCCACAGGCGAGGTGTTGGTATCAAAACATTGAGAGACTTGAAGGGGGGGGTAAGTTGATGACTTTTCAAGCTCCAACTTCATTTGAGACGACCGACGAAAGGAGCCACTACTAGGGGGTTCATCATCGTCCTCAGTGACAGAAGGGCGTGTTGGCTGGGACAGAACGTGACTCGCAACATTATCGCTGGGTGCAGATGAAGGTTCGGTCATTCAAGTTGAGAAAGGCTAAGAGGGGTACAGAAGGTGGCAGTGTCCGTCGCGGCCCCCTTTTATGTCTGACAAGTGCTTGGTATTTCTTGGCCTCTCCATTTAACGCGTCACAATCTCGATCACGTAAGCAAATGACAAACCGGCAATGGCCGCACACAGCCTTGGCGAGTACAGATATTCCTTCAGATAAATCTACTAATACAACTCAAGTCAGAATGGTGTCATCTATGATAATTACGGTTGAGCGAGTAAACTAGCCGTAGGAGGGCGAGATTCAAGGTCCATCACGGAACGAGAATGGACTTCTTGTTCGCGAACTGCAAACTCAAAGCCTGACATAGCAGGGCCCTGCGTCCTTTCTTCCGTGAGAACACGACCAGAACCCGCAGAGACACGACGCCTGAGGCTGATACTGAGGCGACATCCGGTGACTGTCACTATACAAAGAGAAAGACTGTCGACAAAAATAAGATATATCCCGAAATATATATAAAAGACCTTGACTTACGGTTGACCTAGTGCAAATAATATAGTAGATGAAGCTTTTGCGAAAATTCTAATGATCGTTAGCCAGACTGCAAGAAATACGGTAATGAGACATATACCAACACTAATGAAAATAAAGCGCATGCTAAGAATCATAGATAAGAGTGACGTATGGGAAGTGAAAAGAAGTCAAATACCTGCTACAATGACAAAATAGATCATGCCTAAGAAGGGCGCTTTTGAAAAGGTAACAGGCAATGTGAGAAAGCTAGTAGAGCTCACCATCAAAAAATAGAGACACATAAATCACCCCGCAGGTTTCCTTTCGTGAGCGAGAGAATACAAAGTACATAGCAAGAGTAAAGAGGGCAGTTTCAAAAAAGATACTGATGGATTACTAGTTGGTTAGTATCAGAATTATGACAACAAAGTGAAACGAACGTAGGCATCCACATAATCCATAAATAGGGTGGGATCTGAAACGCATTAGCATGATAGATAGAATCATAGATGCCGTATCTTACCCGGGAAAGACATGGTCCCCCAGAATCCGTAATGAATTCTGGCAATTTATTAGATACCGCGAGAGAATGAGATAGATAACAGCCACACCCGTAGTTTCAGGATATGTCGCAGAGGCGAAACCAAATGTTGATAATATATAAATGATACCTCCCGCCGACAAAAGCCTTCGGATGGTTTTTTGCCCACTATGTATAGCGTAGAGTCTTATGGCAACGACCGCTTCACAATAAGTTAGAGATAGGCATATGTGTTACACGCACGCTGGACCTACCATGTATGGAAATAAAACAAAGCATAGTGAGGTATGCTTGCAATAGTATCAAGGTTTTGCAAAACTAGCGAGGCAGCATCAGCGTTGTCCGCGATGTAGTCAACACAAAAGAACAACCGATTTGGGATGCTTGTTAACAGCCAATTTATCTAGCAAAGCGACGTAAGACCGTCGAATTACGGGCGCCGCACCTGAAAAGCTTACCATACATTTCGACTACCATAATCGCAAACCTGTAATCGTTTAACGTTGCGTTTCCGTATCTCACATGCTGCCACATACGCGAGATAGCGGTTCTAACAAAAGATAAGTAATAAGGACGCCAGGGGACACAGTGTTACACACCATGATGAATACCGCAGATATAATACTCTTCGGCTTCTTCCAAATGTATTCAACCTTTCAAAGGCTCAGTGGCGGAAATTTTCGACTATACAAACAACGAACCTCGTCGGAAATCTAGGTGTACGTAAGCAATAGGTATATATACTGGAGATACACGGACTGACCAAGAGTACATGGTCATAAACGAGTATCGACAATCCCGCGACTTGGGCCCCAAATGACAATATTGTATTAAGGACGAACTTTAAGGTACTTACGGGAAGTTGAACTACAAGAAGGTATCACTAATTAGACGGATAATGTTGAACATTAAACGTACTTTACGACCCTATTGTGGTAAAACTCGGTCGGAGTCATAATTCATTTGCTGTACGCTCTCTGTTATAGCTCTTGTAGGGAAGCTAGGAGTGAGGCGAACACTGAGAGCTCACAGTTAATGAAAAGGTAGGGTCAACTAAGCCGGTCTGATAGATGTGTTGTCGCTGCATGTACTTGGCCGCGAAGGAAGCTAGATATCAAACTCTGAATGAAACCGCTCCTTATAGCCCACTCACGTACTATGATCAAATAGATTTATGAACTCGGCTCACCCGTTGACATGAAAGGCTTAGGCGAGACTAGGCAATCAGGATCATGATGCACCTCAGTTCCTAGTGTCGTAGCAGAGATTTGGACGGCTCAGATGCCTTTTCAAGCAGGATCATCTCATAAGTAACTGATCTGGAGCCAGGGTATTTGATAGGTAGGCGTTTCAGCATGGTAGCAGTGTTCTCGTCATCAGCGCATCGAACGGTGAAGTGAATATCAAAACACGTGATTTATATAAATCTTCACTAGCTTCACTCTTTATATGGAATCATCTCCGAGTACATATCGAATGAGGCATTCGGTTTCGCGCCCATCCACGATCCCATCATTTCTTCCTAGGGATTTCGTTTGACAGTTGATCAGTGACACATGTGTGGCCCCAATTACACCTCTGCATTATCAATCGTCGATCCTCATGTATTGAACGAGCCCAAAAAGTCACCGCCCTACTCTGTTGTTACAGGAACTTTTGTTTGGTTTTTGTTAGGCTCGTAACCACCTCGTCTCACTCCTACTTGAAAAATACGTCGTACGACGGGCTGGCACTGCTGGGGGAGCCGGATTTTCCAAAGGGGAAAATGGTTATGAAAATGTTCAGATTGTGAAAATATTTTGCACCTCTTTTGTATATAAATGGATGAGAAAGACT
>CEMU01569640.1:0-21829 GCA_900068965.1 Calocybe gambosa | reverse complement strand
ACTGGACACTTGTTGGCCTGTTCCAGTAACGTCTGGATTTGGACAAGAACCGTGGCCACAAGATTCTGGTGGGGGATTCAAGCAAAATGCCTGAAGCCATAATCCATAATCGCCCTTAGGATCAAAAATGATAGTTGGGGTTGGCAAAGGTGCTCTGTCAGGGAGTACAGAAGGTGGGATGGTGGCAGTCGAGGATAGAGCCATTGACTAGTTSTACGCRCCTCGCAGCCAAAGCTATGATCCAGTCATCAGTAAATATGTGGAAATTGCTTACTGGACACGCCCCCGATATGTCGGAGCCAGTGTGGTTCGGCCAATGCTCCAGCTTGGGCTATTATAAGCCTTGTGGCTTCTGCAGCACAAAATCGGAGACCGCCGGTAAGATTTTTTATTAGAAAGATTATAAACACTGCCATCTGCAGCGGACATCAACGTATCCAGTTGAATGAGGAGGCAATATCACAGCGTAAAGAAAGATTCACTAGTGACTGTGTAAGAGCGGTTCGTTCAACAACACGCAATGCGACACGCACCTTTTACATGACGGATTACTTCCAGGGTATTGTGGCTTATTTGTACGTCATGCCGATTTACCAAATAAACAAATATCCCACTCATTCATCCTTCATGATCATTGTACAGTACTTAGGTCCCTTTGCGGTGCCTCTATGAAGCGATCTAGGACTGCTGCAAAATACAATGGATCTTGCAGCCGAGGATTAACCCAGACTTTTGTCCTCGGCTAGCGAGGAACGATTCAACCCATCCCTCCTCGGAGTCGACGAGCAACTTGTATGTACTCGAATACTGTGCCTCAGACTCGACTTGGTAGGATTTTGGTATGTTTGATATCAGTTTTCAAAATTGAAGCTTCGCCACTGACAAACGTGATCACAAACATTTAATCATCTGCTGTCGTACTCGCCACGATCGCCCGGACTTCTTTTTTTTTACTCCTTTCGCCATATGACTAACGAAGCCATTTCGACGAGATACGCTAAACTCCCAAAATTGACCTTGATTCAGGGTCTGGTTATTCATTGATTTTTGTCGTGGATCCATATCCATCATCGAGTCAAGAAAGGTTCCTACCTACCAATATATGCTGTCTGGAGAAATGTAGATATGTAACAGTTCGAGGTAATCACATGGCTGTCGTCTAACCTTGCGACGTATAAATAGTACTCCGCGACAATCAGACAAGATATCCGCTATAGTTATGTTATCGACCGTAGGAGGCAGTGGGTTTACGGAATCAGTTATCACCGAAGTCGTGATCTTTAGAATCAGATTTCTGTCAAATTGAAAAAGGTCGAGTATATATAGCACATTGTCCCGTTCGAGCTTCCTGTCCGGTGGTAGAGATGGGAACTGAAGTTACGCATCTGGTAAGTCGAAGAACGGAGCATTTGGATTCCATGCGCATTGCACATGCCTCACATCAGAAAGCTGAGCACGGTGAGAATGCGTGATATGATTCTGCGCACAGGCGGCCATAGGACTTGCATCAAGTCTTCATGTCTTCACAGCTCCGTTGCGATGAGACGCCTGAGCTCCCTGGGGATGATGGTACGGCAGGTGCGTGCTAGCCTCTGCCATAACGACAGCATGCGAAGGTGAAGCAGCACGTCATAATGACGCCGTATAGCCTGAGATAACCTGGCAGACCAAGATTTCTATGCTTGTCACCCTGGCGGGCGAGCATAAGCAGTTCCCGAACGGGCTACTATAGGGGAAACCGTGTTTGATTGATGACAAAAGGAAACGTCCCACAAAGTGTGGTTTATGAGTCGACTCTGAATCTCCAAGATGGTGATCCCTGATGAGAGGATGGCGTGTTCGCCTTAGCACCGCAGATTGTGAGGTAATGTGCTTGAAGTTGGATGTATTTCAGCAGAGAGAGAGAAAAAAAGGGTAAGGGTCGGCGTCGGGCTGAACGGTGACAGCGGAATGAACCCAAAAAAAAAAGACAGACGTCACTAGTACTTCGATCCGTAGATACAAAGATCCGAGGGTGGTATGGTATGGTATGGTATGGTATGGTATATGTAGTATGTGACATATTCTCTGTCAGACCGCAAAGGAGTAAGTAAAGGCTAGGCTGGATTTATTACAGTAAGCTTCTGTCCAAGAAGCGCGGAAGTAAAGAGGCGAAAAAAACCACCCCCTTCCGATTGCCGGTAAAGAAGCCGAACTTCCATATGTATATCACGTGATTACACCGAATTTATTCAAGTCCTTTTAGCATCCGAGCCCACAGCCGCCAAGTGTCTCCACATCGAGTCCTCTTTCCCACTTTCCTTGTCATCGCGAAGGTCGTGGGCAACGTTCTCCACAATGACTAGCTCAAAGCTTCCAGTTCTGACTCTTCCTCACCCTCTTATTCTTCTACCCACCTCCCGCATTACCATGCCCGTCACTCCACAAATTGGCGAAGCAATAACTGCTCTCATCGAAGAATCAGATGCTCTGCCTGTCGTTGCTGCTGTTCCAATTAACACACCTCAGTCAGAGAACTCTTCTCCAGTATTATCAGAGTGGGGAACAGCTGCTCGTGTGCTCCGTTTGGTTAAACCCACATCAAGGAGCCCACGACAATCCTATCTCATCTCGCTTCACGGCCTCACTCGCGTCCGTTTGATTGGCACAAGTGATGCCAACTCACTACCCCCCGAACTGGAAGCGGATTTGACGCTTCGGGACATCGAGTACCCCCCTATCGAGCAAGTCCCGTCAAGAGAGACAGTTGAGAAGTTTAAACACTCAGCGTCAAGACTGTTAGATCGCCTAGCCAAGGATTCCACTCAACAGATTCGCAAAGATAGTTATAACAAGATCGCAAGCATGCTCGAGGACATTACTAATGCCCGTGCACCTTGGATGGCCGATGTTCTCGTGGGTAGCATCAGTGGCGAATACAGCGATAAACTTGGTATGTTTTTAGTCCAATTACAATGCACATGTCTTACAAGAACTCTACCAGCAATCTTAAGCACACCGGATACAGAGGCACGCCTGAAACTTGCTACAGATATCTTTCTGAAGCAAACTTCCATATCTGAGGTATCGAAAAAGATTGCTACCGCCGTCGACGAATCCCTGTCCAAGCAACAAAAGGAATTCTTCTTACGACAACAACTTGCTGCTATCACTCGAGAGCTCCACGCACTAACCCGATCTAACAACTCCTCCTCGTCTCCCTCCAGTCTCTCTAGCAACTCGTCGGCTGACGGAATGAGCGGGTCAGAATTGGATGACGATGAGCAGCATGAAGCGGACGATATGGCCGACCTCAAACGGCGAATCGAGGCTATGGAACCAGGCTCTGAGGAACGAAAGATGGGCGTTAGGGAATGGAGAAGGCTAAAGCGAATTCCTCAAGGCAGTGTGGAGAACGGTGTCATTCGAAGCTATGTATGTTTTATTTTATCCCGTAGTTGTTTAGCAATTGACGCTTTTCGTTCAGCTCGAATGGTTAACCTCCATCCCATGGCCAAACTCGACTTTCGCCAATGCAGAAGCGACACAGCAACAGCCCATCAAGGACAAATCTTTCCTCACATCAGCCCGTGCGCATCTAGACTCAGACCACTTCGGACTCGAAAAGATCAAGAAACGGTTGATCGAGTATTTAGCGGTTGTACGGCTGAAAGCGCTAAATGCTGAGCGTGAGGCGCGACAAGAGGAATGGCGGCATCAACAGCAACAGGAGAGGCAGAAGATCGAGGCAGAATCGTCTTCCAGTAACGAAGAGATAGAGAAGAAGGCTGTCGAGCTGGCTGTCGTTCCCAGAAGCGATAAAGCTCGTCAAGTGTCGCCGCCGCCGCAGGCAAAGGTAATATCGCCACAGGTCCCGTTGGGGCCCGGAAAGTCAACGAGACTTGGGAAGAAGGGCGTCAAAGGTCCTATTCTCCTGTAAGAGCATCCTTACTATCTTGATTTGTGCCGTGAGTGACAATATTGTTATCTATGCCAGGTTTGTTGGCCCCCCTGGTACAGGGAAGACTTCCTTAGGGCAATCCGTTGCTAAAGCTCTAGGCCGACCTTTCCAACGTATCTCGTTAGGAGGTGTACGGGACGAAGCCGAAATCAGGGGACACAGAAGAACGTATGTCGCTTCTGGACCGGGATTGATTGTGCAAGCTCTGAGGAAAGCCGGGAGGCTAGACGCTGTCATGTTACTGTACGTTTAGCTTCTTGGATCGATCAAACTTCTTTTTGGCGCCCAAGTTTTTGACCGGGGCCTTTTAGAGACGAGATTGACAAAGTCGGTCAGAGTAATTTCCACGGAGATCCTGGAGCGGCTCTCCTTGAAGTTTTGGATCCGGAGCAGAATCATACTTTCAACGTACGCAGGCTTGTTGTGTCCAGTCCCTTGCTAGCACTGATCTTCCACTTCAGGATCATTATATCAATGTTCCGATAGATCTCAGCCAAGTCTTGTTCATCTGCACTGCTAACTCTTTGGAAACGATATCTGCACCTCTTCTAGACCGTTGCGAAATCATTCAACTTTCCGGTACGCTGTTACCTCTACTCTCTCTCGCGTGTTCTCGAAAAGGTTTGCTCATGGTCCCGTATAGGCTATACTTATGACGAGAAAATGCACATTGCTCGCCGCTTCCTCCTTCCCAAGCAACTCCTGGCAAATGGGCTTGACGACTCACACATTGCTATCACCGAACCCGCCTTGCTGCACATTGCCACGCGCTATACACGTGAAGCGGGCGTGCGAAGCCTCGAACGTGCCATTGGGAGCGTTGTGCGGTACAAAGCTGTCGAATGGGCCGAGTTCATGGATGAGGGTGTAGAGGAAGGCGCCTCGCGTGATGTTGGTGCAGGAGCTGTTGTCGTTGCTTCAGGTGACGAGAGTAAGAGCGGTTCATCGTCAAGTATTACCAAGAGGGAATATCGGAGGGTTGTGGAAGAGCATGAGATCGAGAAGATACTTGGTATTGCGAGGTGGGATGGGGAGGAGAAGGAGCGGGAGGAGAGGAGAGGGGTTGTTTATGGACTTGTGGTTATGGGACAGGGCGAGGGAGGGATTCTACCTGTGGAGACTATCTCTGTGCCGGGAAGTGGTCAGGTGAAACTGACAGGGAGCTTGGGAGATGTGAGCGCTTTTTTTGTCGGCCTAGGCTTCACCCGTTGACGCGCTATCCTATCCTGTAGGTTATAAAGGAGAGCGGCGAGCTGGCGCTCAGTTGGGTGAAAACGCATGCCTACGATTTGTGCATCACGAACAATCGGGCACAAGACCCCCTTAAAGTTCCTGAGATGATTGATATTCATTTACACCTTCCTGCTGGAGCGCAGAAGAAGGACGGACCCAGCGCCGGCGTCGCTATGGTGTGTTCTATCTGCTCCACCTGCACTAAAATCGATCTGATCCCATTCCTATAGACGTGTGCTTTTGTTTCTCTCCTAACCGGGGCTTGCGTACCTACGAACACGGCTATGACTGGGGAGGTGCGTTCGTCTTAAAATCGTTGTAGAACTGATGACTGAGGAAATGCTCTAGATCACCCTCCGTGGACGCGTGGCACCTGTGGGAGGAATCAAAGAAAAGGTATAAACTCTTCGTCAATTTTTTCAGAAACTGTGGTAACCCATCCGAGTCAGGTCCTTGGAGCTCATCGTGCCCAAATTACGAAAGTGATTCTTCCATGGGCGAACAGGAAAGACGTCGAGCACGACGTTGCTCCTGAGATTCGGAATGAGATGGAATTCGCTTTCGTGCGCACTGTCAAGGAGGCTCTAGAAGCGGCGTTTGGGAAGAATACTCTTGGATGGAGGAGCCAAGCTCTGCTACTCGAGAGTCGCCTGTAAATTCATTTGTTTGGTCATAGTAGTCAAAGTTAAAGTCAAACACTCAACAATGTTTTTTTATCACATGTAATTTTTTTTTGGAATTTTTGTATCATTATGTGCCAGCATTTGTACTTACATGGTTTATCAAGAATACAAGATACATGGTTTCCTATATAAAATGAAGGGTATAACTCTAGCGAGCCTCAGTGGCTTCAATCAGTTGACGAAAACAGTTTTACATTATCTACTCTTCTCGTGCTGACAAACTTCTCAAACGCCAGGTCCATATCATCTGGCAAGCCAATGATAGTGTGTAGTGCGCGTCCCGTATGGTCGTAATCGCACGCCATCGAAAACATCCAGTACGCCAGGTAGGCCGCCACATGACCCGCGTTAGAATTGTGCAATTCGGCAAGTGTTCTTCCCGATGGAGCAACGGGAAGATCCTGAGTTTCCCGAAGAGCAGAGTTAAATGCATCGTGAACAGCCAATCGTTCCTCCCTCGATCCGTACCCCAAATCCACGAAATCTCCAGAAACTTCGAAGGTCGGCACCGCGAACGCTTCCCACGGAACTGTGCCCGCACAATCCCAATCTAATACTCCTACAATATGTCCAAATTCATCGACCAATATGTTATCATTATGTAAATCTCCGTGGCGCATGGGGAATGGCCCTTGGTCATCTCGTTCATCCAGCAGAGGCATGACAGCTGCACGCCACAGTGAAGCTACGAATTGCCGCTTTAGCCGTGCGGTTGGATCATTTCCCTCTGTTACAGCTAACTCTGCTAGCTTGTCATATGCCTCGGCCTGAATCGAGAAATATTCTCTCGCTGACGCGAAAGGTCCCAGGCCGTAATCCGCACCGGGGCCCACAGTCACACGGCCATCTCCCCCGAGCACCAACGAACCAATATGATCGAACGTTATACGACTGAGTTGGACATGAATATCCGCCATGTCCTCGAGATAGCGCATTAGGATAGGACGCTTGCTTTCGTCGCCCTGCAAGGGGTCACCTCCACCACTGGTTAATATCCCACGTTCCGCAATAGTTACACCAGTCATTGCTGTCATTATTACGAACGCCGGGAAGTCCGGACCGAGCGGATTGGACGGCGAGGGGATGGGGTGGAAGGCGACGACACGAGGCACCGGAATTGTGGTTCGCTCGCGAACCAGGTGCAGTGCCGCTACCTCGTTGAGAATCTTGCGCTCGAGCTGCTCGGCAGTGTTGAAATACGCGTCCATGGGTCTCATGCCGAAGCGGATAATCCAGGATAACCCGTCCTCGAAGAGGATCTCGAATACCACGAATGATTGTCCCCAAGTGTATCTGTCAGTGATTATTCTACACGGAGATTCAAGCGGGTGTAGATGCGATGCGTAGGCCTCTATCTCTTGGAAATGAGGCTGAAGAAAGGTCACCATCGAGGTGATTCTGCTAGCATATTCTGGCTCCAATTCATTCAGCGAATCGTGGACGTGGGGCCATGTGAGGCTAATCTGGGGCATGATAGATAGTAAAATGCCAGTATCGCCGCAAACTGACACTATTTAACGCCCAGAATTTGTAATGATTGATTCAAGCAAAAGTCATGGACGCCGGATGGTACTTCAGAATCAAGCTGCATGTTGCATGTCCATCGCGTTTTAGGGGACAGTTTGTACATGTTTGGGTGTCAGCCGTTCAGTCGTTGACGACGTTCTTCTTACCGTGATCGAATGACAGTCTGGACCTGCACTTGTCCCACCGCAGGAACGCTATTTGAATAACCGAGAATCGCTAGATACGGAAAACCTGCTTTTTGGTCTCATGGTGCGGTCATCACTCGTAAGGCTGCGTAATAAGTAATCAGGCACGTTTTTTTACCCGTGGCAGACCTACAGTCTTTTTAGAAAGAGACTGCGGCAGCCAGGTAAACCCTTGGTTATGCATTGACAATCAAATCGTCGGAAGGAAGTGGTCCAATCGTACGTTGTTGTGATGGACACATCATGACGCCGTTAGCAGGCATAACTATGTAAGACAGCGTTAGGTACTTGTGATAGGCGAAGGAACTGCTTCAAGTGGCTGTGGTTTTTCAGGCCCAGGTCCCAGGAAATTGGGCAGAGTGTCATCAGGCATCCTTTCAGATAGGAAAAATGCCCTCCAGGTATCGCGCTGCACGTTTCGAGCAACATCCAATAGTGAGACAACGGTAAAGACTGAAACAATCAACGCAAAAATCTAAAGGGGGTTTCTAGCCAACTTAGATTAAATACATAACGAACCCCACTCACTTGGCCAAACGTCATGTCTGTTGACTTCGTTGGGTTTGCAGCAACTGAAGATTGAATCCAAAGACTATTTGGTGCCACAACCAATAATCCGGCCTTTAGTATATGGGCCCTTGTCATGGTTGCTTTCCTAAAACAGATGCCTTAGTGACACGTTTATAGGAGCAGTTCTAGACACACCATATATCCTCGTATGTCTGTACTACTCCCATAGGCCAGACAGACGTGGCCAACCAAGCAACGAGCCAAAGGGGGAGGACAAAAATATTCAGAACCAACGGCTGTTCTGTCACATCGAGTGGATCGACTGAATTCATGCTTCCAAGACTATTGATAGACAGAAGCCAGGCGAGAATATTTCCACCAAAGGCAATAGTTAACGAAGAGAAGATGAAGCTAAGAAATTCTTGTGATGATGAATGCATGATTCGAAGAAAAATTTCAAGTTACCATATTTTTACTAGATGGATCCGAGCTGGTCGCACACCCGGAAAGTAGAATCGTTTCCAAAAGACAACAATGCACAGGAAAATAAGAGTAACGTCTGGGCATGTGGGGAAATTGCCATAAAGGAGACTGCAGCCAAAAGCAACACATGTAATTATTCCTACACTATAAGAGTATTGTTGAGAAGATGATTCGCTTCGCATGGGAACAAACGCACGTTGACCGCCTAACTAACATGATTGGCCGCCTCATGTCGCCCGGACTGCAATCCAAAATAGGTGCTATTACTAGGAAGGCCAGAACGAAAATATTTTGGTTGAAGATCAATCCAATGTTGGGAAAAGCGCACAGCTGGATGGTGGTGAGAATCGAGCGCATAGTGAAGCTTCCAGCAGGCGTTAAAAGGCGTGGAATTCGGGCCAATGAGGTTTCAGCCCAAGTCACCACATCGAAGTGTGCTTCATTTCTCCAGGCTGCCCACTCATGTTCGTCCGGCGTCCTGAGTTCAAAAACGTTCAAGATTACCGTTCATTGCAGTTCTTTTGATGTGTGACTTACGACGACCAAGGGATGGAATCTGATCGCTTGCCGAGCTTTTTCCTGAGCAGGATACCGAGTCCGATAACCATGAAAATTATCCAGGCAGTCTGTACCAAATAAGGCAACTCCCACAACAGTTCAATCCATAACTTCCCAGCGTAACGTTTGTTACACGCTGGCTGGCTGAAGTGTAATCCACCAGAGGGAACGAATATAATGCAAATCATGACGATCTCGAAGATCAAGCTTCCTAGACAGGACAGTTTCAACAAAAACACCTCCAACGACTTGCGTTTACTTTTCCGCACTGGGAATCGGCTTGGGTGCCATAAAGACCAGATGGTCAGAGTCCATACGGCGAAACTCCCAGGTGATGCAACGGTGACAAGGACGAATATTGCATCATTCTGAGTAAGTTGGCTAAGGGAGGCAGATATCACAGTGGCGATGAGAAGGGAATATATCAGTCCGAGATGCGCATATAGCATAGGACGAACTAATAAGGGGGAATAGACTAGTGATACGACTGGTGACAGGTTAGCGCTTTAGCACTGGCCGATCATTTTCTGTAGAAATCGTACCAAAGGTGATCGAAGTTATGTAAACTATGCTCGACAAAACGTTAAACGAACGATAATTGGGAGGCCGAAATGAACGTACTGGATGCTTGTTGGCCTACCCCAGTAACATCGGAATTCGGGCATGATCCAAATTCACAGGATCCAGGCGGAGGATCTAGACAGTATACTTGGAACATCGTTTTACGATCAACATTGCCAGGATCGAAAAGGATCGTTGGAAAAGGAGGCGCGAGAGTAGGAAGGTTCGGCTCGAAGGATAGGATGGCGGCGGTTGAAGGTAAAGCCATTGCTTGACTGTAAGCGCCTCATCGATCCTTCAAGTTTTAAATGGAGCGATAGGGTAATCTCATTACTTCTGTCCGACAACGATCGGCATAAGATAAGGAAAACAAAGCATCCCATGACCCTGTTACTGGCAGGTAAGATGTTGTCTTCACCAGCGTCAATCAGAATAGGGTCCATCAAGAGACGCCTAGCTCCACTCACAAAAACGAACATTTCGTGGAAATGTTTGTGGTGAGGCAGCTACTAGCATGAGCGTCGAATACTTGATTGCACGCGCACCCGTATATGATAATATCGTTCTCGCTGGCCAGCGTTGCAGTAGATATTAGTGGGAACATCTGAGGTTGACACCATACCTACTCAAATGCAACGCCTTGTAGCCCTTTACTCATAGATGAACTCCTGGCTATAGGGCAAGCATTGTTTATCGCATCGAAGTTTTTGAGGGTGAGTTACAGAGCTGGAGTGGGCACCGCCACCGTGTGACCATCAGATGAATTGGGATTGTTCAATAACCTTGGATGTGCTCTAAAAACAATTTCAATCGGGACGTACAGGCTTCTTATTTTGTTGGCAAGTTTGTTTTCCTACTTGATGTCGGAGGGATACAAGATACTGAGTTCCGCAAATAAAATGGATAACTTTATAATCCAATCGAATTTTCAGAATTAATGTTTTGAAGCTTCATCACACCCATCACATTGCCTGTGCGGTTATTTGAACTCCAGTGGCCTATTAGTAGGCCGAATGACATCATTTTCCACAGGCATTCTATCAGAGTAGATGAATACCTTGTACATCACATGCTTAGCAGCGGCAACGCAGCGAAGGCTGACACCAGTACAGCAAAGATCTGAGAATAATTTAATTTATGCAAGCAATTGTCGTAATGAAATATCGCCTGTCCAAATGTCCTATTCGTTGACCGTGTAGGATTGGTAGCAATCGAAGCTCGGACCAAAAGACTATTCGGGTGGATAAGCAACAATCCAGCTTTGAGTATGTGCGCCCTTGCCTCCTGGAAATGTCTAGTTTGGTGAGATATTACTACGCGCCGCGCGAGTACACACAATATATTCCTGGGCATTATAGTTACTCCTGCGGGCCATATAGATGTAGCCAACCAGGCAAAGGAGCCAGACGGTAAGATTCAGAGTCAATGTCCACGTTTGACTAGACGTTTAGGCCGATCATTCGTCCAGGATTGTTAGGAGCTTCCTCCCAAGACAACGCTCAAACAAAACGTTAACCTAGTAGATCGTACACTAGTGACTCGTCGTTTTATCAGCAAAATCATCAAGAGATTGATAGTACAGTACCAGGATTTCACGCATAGGTTTTGATAGATCGCAGGCCTTCCGGTGGCCGTTGAAAGATATGGAATTCGGTTTAGGGATACTTCAGTACACGTCAGTACATCTAGCTGTGCTTCATGTCTCCATATCGCCCATTCATGTTCGGCGGCGGTCCTGTTGAGTTGTCAGAGGTATCTATTTTGACATATTTTACAGGCTCCACGGCACAGTAGCACATAGGCTCGTAACCACCCCGTCTCACTCCTCCTTACAAAGTAGCAAAGCGTGACTGCTTCTTTGTCCATAAAATCGAAAGCAGGCCTAGTACACCAATTACAGAAACCGTTCAAGTGACTTGGGTGGGGTAAGGCAATAGCCAAAGCAGTTCTGCCCATAGATTCCCAGCATAGCGTTTGTTACAAGCTGGCTGGTTGAACCTGGATACCGGTGGGTTCGACGGAATGAATACAACACAAACCATGCCAATTTCGAACACCAGACTTCCCAGAGCAAAGATTTTCAGTAGAAATACTTCCCATGATTTTCGCTTGCTTTTTCGAACCCAGAATCGGTCTGGTTTCCACAAGGACCAAAAGGTTAGTGCCCATAAAACAAAACTCCCAAGTGATGCAACGGTGAAAAGCACAAAAATTGCATCGTTTTGAGTGAGTTGGCTAGACAAAACGGATATCAAGCTGGTCATGAGAAGAGAATAAACAAGGCCGAGGTGCGCGTAAAACATAGGTTGAATTAATTGAGGGCAATAGACCAGCGATGTGACTGTCAGATATCAGCATTGGTTCGATCGACCTTACCGATGTCGGCCGTACCAGATGTAACCGATGTAAAGTAAACTTTGCTCCAATCGTTCAATGGGGTATTATCTCAGAGGGAAGAACGTACTTGAGACTTGTTGACCCACTCCAGTGACGTCTGGATTTGGACATGGACCAAAATCGCTAGATTCTAGTAAAGGATTTAGGCAGTAATCTTTAAACCTGGCGGCGTGGTGAACATAGGCAGGGTCGAAAACGAATGGTATCAAATTTAGGTGCGAATGAGAATACAGGAGATGGGATGGTGGTAGTCATTTAAGATGTCATCTGGTGTCTGCAAACACCACAAATAACGCACTAGACTTCTTGTGAGACTATTATCCTTTTCATGATGTAAATGGTGGATTGATCATGCGCTTGATACCATCGGAAAAATCTTTTGATGTCCTTGCTAGTCCCAACGGTCATCCACAAGAAGCTCTTGCGCAACAGTTCCTAACTAACAAGTTATATAGGAGTTCGGGTATCGAGAATAGTTTACATAGGTGATTTCACTTGGCAATATGCATAGACCTTCAAGAATGCTTACTGATTTCCATTGCGGCGCATTGTAAGCTTCTCATTCGTCCAGACCGCGCGAGGGGTCGAGTCTAATAGACGATGTTAGTAGAGATACGCAAGACAACTGTTATGATTATTTAGATACCTTGCTCTGTATAAGTGGGAGTATACCCCGAAAATGGTCTTCTCCGGCGTCGATAGATGGTGAAGGCAACAAGAAGGGCTATTATCAAGAGGCCCCCAATAACCCCTCCGGCAATCGCACCCTTGTTAGAAGAGCTCCCAGTGGAGGCAGAAAGAGTCGGCGACGCTGAAGGTAGGTTAGCAGGTGAGGTGTTTATCTCGGATGATGTCGGCAGCAAAATGGCTGCTATCAACATGTCAAACCGTCAAATTGTGGTCAAAGCAACAATGATGCTCTTACACAGGGAGGCATTTATTTGGAAGAAGTCAAGCCAAAAAGGAGTATCCCCATCGCCAGACGTCACAACCAACGTGTGTTGTCCATCTGTTAACTCTGATGATCGAAATAATACTTGTTGATACAGCACACTTTTGGTCGGAGGTGGAGTGAAAGCAACTGGTTCGCCACCATCTAGCTTGTAGCTAGATAAACGGGTCCCCATTATGGTTCCGAAAACCGCTATACCTGTGCCTGTTTGATACTAGTAGGTCAACGGAAATAAGAGAGAACAAAAAAGATACCGGTGAAAGTTAACGTGGCCGTTGCTTGATCAATTTGAGTGCCATGTATGGTGCCTTTATACTCCTTGCTCGCACCTCCGAGAAACCATATACCGCTGTAAGACACTCTGGGGTCCCGATCATCAACCAAAAATGGCGTTCCCTCTAGGGCAGGTGAAGTTACTATAGGTGGGGACAGTGTCGTCGTCAAAGTGACAAATCCAGTAGGATCAGGTGGAGGATTGGCCGACAACGTCGAAACAACGGGGTCCACTTGAGAGGGCGTGGATATAGATGGAATACCAGGCGTATGCCTGGAAGTGGTGGTAGAGTTCCTAATTCTAAAGTAATCTAGCCAAAAGGAACGGTCTACTGCTACTAATGTGATAAACAACTTGTGTTTGCCTTGCGAGAGGTTGGTAGCATGAAAGAAACGTTTCTGGTATCCAATGTGGGGTTGTGAAATAAGTTTGATTGTAAAGAGAGGACCGTTGTCGATGCGGTATGTTGACGTGCTTGAATTTGCAACGGTTCCATAAACGGAGACAGAGTTGCCTGAAAAGCGAACTGAATAGGTCAGAATAAGAGGACAAGGAACGGCGCACCGCTGAAGCTGAAGATAGTTTTTGCTCCGACAGACGATGTACCATGAGTAGTTCCCATGTACTCTTCGGGAGCATGTCCACCTATGATCCAAGTGCCTTGAGGGTATGCTACGGTATCGGCAGAATCATCGATGTCCACAGACATTACAACAATCGACATGCAAACAAAAAAGAGCGTAATAGGCCTCTGAGCGAGGTCAAAGTTGCCGTTGGGTTCTCAAGTTGAAGCTTCCCATGGTTCATCAGTATCCAAGCCAGAAAATGTTGCATCATCAGCAGTATGACAGACAATGTTTCGAGATGCGAACAGTGATGTGATTGAAAAATGATCGCCACGTGACTAAAGAGCAAGATTAGATAAGATCAACTCAATTTTCCAACCCAACCACTAAGGTCGCAATCAAGGTACTTGGAGAAGTGGCTTCTGTATGATAATGACTGATATGGAACTCTTAAGGCATGCTAACTCTACCAGGGTCTTCGTCCAACTCCCAAGCCAAACGAGGTGCTCTTCTCGAGAGTATACAAGCCATCTGCCCTGATGTCGTATCTTTGAATGCCGTCTGGTTGCATTTTATCAAAAGCCGGACCAAAAAGTCTGAAGCACACCTTGCCGATAGGTCATCACCGTTGCGAAGAGTACTCGACCGGCTCCTAGCATATGGTGATGACGATGGCTCGCAAGACTTGAACGAACTTCTACAGAATCATGATAGTATTGCGTATGTACTCCCTCGGCTCGGATCAGTATCCCCATGGTCCAGCAAAGCCACAGATATTGCTGCCTTGTGTAATCTAGCGCCTCACTTGGAGAGGATGGAGCGCGGTGTGGCCTTCGTCTTAACGATGAGCGGAGGTGCATCGCTTGAAGAGAACCTCCCTAAATTTGTACATCTTATACACGATCGTATGACACAGCAGGTGCAAACTACCGCCCCAGAAGAAGATGCGATCTTCGCCCACAAAGAACCTCGGCCACTTCGCACGGTTGATCTCAAAGGTTCCGCAACCCACCCAAGGGAAGCCTTCCTGAGAGCCAATACAACATTCGGACTTGCGCTTGCTCCAGACGAGATCAACTACCTTGTCGATGCATATGTGACTGGGACGTCCGCTGTTGACCGGAATCCAACCGACGCCGAACTATTTATGTTTGCCCAAGTCAATTCTGAGCACTGCAGGCACAAAATTTTCAACGCAACATGGACAATAGATCAAAACCCCCTTGATTTGTCCCTTTTTCAGATGATACGAAATACGGAGAAAATCAATAATACTGAAACAATTTCTGCTTACTCGGACAATGCTGCCGTTCTGCATGGCCACTCTGCACCTCGTTTTTACGTATCTCACGAGCTCTCACAAACACCAAGCTCTAGTTTTTCACACCTGTACCAACCCATCGAGGAGGAAATTCCTATTCTCATCAAGGTCGAAACGCATAACCACCCAACCGCCGTCTCACCGTACCCCGGTGCAGCTACAGGATCAGGCGGGGAGATCAGAGATGAAGGCGCTGTTGGTAAGGGATCACGACCCAAAGCTGGCCTGTCGGGTTTTACGGTATCAAACCTTCTTATCCCCGGCTTCCACCAACCTTGGGAGACTGAGTTTGGACGGCCGTCTCATATCGCATCGGCCCTTGATATCATGATCGAAGGTCCCCTTGGAGCATCCGCTTTTAATAATGAATTCGGTCGTCCCGCACTCTCCGGGTATTTTCGAACCTTCTCCGAGAGCATACAAGTTACCGAGAATGGAGGCCGCGAAGTTCGAGGGTACCATAAACCGATCATGATCGCCGGTGGCTACGGTACTGTACGTCCACAACATTCCAGAAAATTGGGAATCAAGCCTGGCTCGAGGATCGTTGTTTTAGGGGGCCCAGGACTATTAATCGGGTTGGGAGGTGGTGCGGCGTCTAGCCAGGTGTCAGGAGCCAGTTCGGCAGAGTTAGATTTTGCATCAGTGCAGCGAGATAATGCCGAGATGCAGCGCAGATGTCAACAGGTCATCGACGCATGTGTGGCTTTAGGCAGCGCCACTCCCATCGAAAGCATCCATGATGTTGGCGCAGGCGGTTTGTCAAATGCTTTACCAGAACTTGTACATGATTCTGACCTGGGGGGTACGTTTGAGATACGAGATATTCTTGTGGCCGATTCGTCGATGTCCCCGATGGAGATCTGGTGCAACGAAAGTCAGGAGCGGTACGTGTTGGCCATCTCCACTGACAAGATGCACGCATTCGAGCAAATTGCTCGACGAGAACGATGCCCCTTTTCCATCGTTGGTGTTGCAACTCAGGAACGGGAACTTGTGGTTACAGACAGGCTACTCAAACAGGACGTAATACGGCTGAAGATGTCGACGTTATTTGGAAAGCCGCCGAAAATGTCAAGGAAGGATATTACTCGCAAAGTAGCCCATGTCCCGTTCGATCTCACATTGTACAGGTACCTGCCCAATGAAAGCTCACTCAACGATCGCCTTACTGTTGCCGTCGACCGTGTACTCCGCCTTCCCTCCGTCGCTTCAAAGTCTTTCCTTGTTACAATCGGCGATAGATCCATTATTGGTCTCACTTCCCGCGATCAGATGGTAGGGCCGTGGCAAGTTCCTGTCGCAGATGTTGCAGTCACTCGATCGTCCTATGGATTTGATGTTTCGGTTGGTGAAGCAATGGCCATGGGCGAACGAACACCCGTCGCACTCTTAGATCCAGCGGCATCCGCACGAATGGCCGTCGCAGAGTCCTTGATGAACCTCACCGCCGCCACCGTCGGCAGTTTATCTAGGGTGAAACTGAGTGCGAACTGGATGTGCGCTGCATCAAAGGAGGGAGAGGGTGCAGCGTTATATGACGCTGTGAAAGCGGTGGGGATGGAGCTTTGCCCTGCGCTAGGCGTTGGGATCCCAGTTGGAAAAGACTCTATGTCAATGTCGATGAGGTGGAAAGAGGGAGAGGTGGAGAAGGAAGTCAGCTCGCCATTGTCTCTAATCATAACCGCATTTGCTTCGGTTGATAATACCAGGACGACGTGGACACCACAACTTCGAACGGATGTTGGCGAGACTTGTCTTGTCTTCTTTGATCTCGGAAACGGAAAGGAGCGTATGGGTGGCTCGGCCCTTGCCCAGGTATTCAAGGAAGTCGGATCGGAAAGCCCAGACGTAGAGGATCCTACTGTCCTGAAAGCCTTCTTCGAAGCATGTCAGAAGATCAAAAAGATCAGCCCAGATCTTGTGCTGGCATACCACGACCGCTCGGACGGTGGCTTATTCACTACTGTAGTCGAGATGTGCTTTGCGAGTCGAGTAGGTGCCGAGATTTCACTGGACTCTTTACAGCATTCAAAAAATCCCATTTCCGCATTGTTCAACGAAGAGCTTGGTGCTCTCATGCAGGTTCGGGAATCCCAACTTCTAGAACTTTTAAATGCCTTTTCGAGTATAGGTTTTCCATCCAAATCGATACATACAATCGGCCGTGTCAACACCATCCCCAAAGACGAAACCATAACCATCATCTATGCTGCCCAACCCATACTTACCGCTACCCGCGCCAAGCTACAGGAGCTTTGGGCGGAGACATCACAAAAGATGCAGTCGCTCCGAGACGATGCTATCTGCGCTCAAGAAGAATACTCCCTAATTAAAGATGAATCTCACACGGGAATCTTCTATGACCTGACGTTCTCCTACTCTGCCTCACCAGTTATTTCCCACCGTCCTACGGTCGCCATTCTCCGTGAACAAGGAGTGAACGGCCAGGTTGAGATGGCTTGGGCGTTTACCGCAGCCGGATTTGATGCCATCGACGTGCATATGTCGGATATCATGACAGGCAGAACGAGCCTTGCCGATTTCCGCGGTCTCGTCGCTTGTGGCGGTTTTTCCTACGGTGACGTCCTAGGTGCAGGAAGAGGATGGGCACATTCGGCACTTCTCAATGACGTGGCTCGTAAGGAGTTTGCAGAATTCTTTTCCGATGAGCACAAGTTCGCACTTGGAGTGTGTAATGGTTGCCAGTTCCTAAGCCATCTGCGCGAAATCATTCCCGGAACGCAGAACTGGCCAGATTTCAAGCCAAACAGGTCTGAGCGCTTTGAAGCGCGAGTGACCATGGTGGAGGTTGTAGACAACGAGATTACGAGATCGTCAGTGTTTTTGAGGGACATGACGGGATCGAAGCTTCCCATCGCTGTCGCACACGGAGAGGGGAGGGCCTCCTTTCAATCTGAAGATCACCTTCGACGAGCTGAGAAGCAAGGAGAAATTGCAATAAGATATATTAATTCACAAGGAACAACCACAGAGCTTTATCCTCTAAATCCGAACGGGAGTCCAAACGGGATTACCGGTGTTCAAACTCCTGATGGGCGTATTCTAGCGCTTATGCCACATCCTGAACGCGTGGTGGCGTTGGAGAGTAATAGTTGGTATCCATCACCGTTTGCGGATGCTTGGAAAGGAACTGGGCCTTGGTTCCGGATGTTTCAAAATGCTCGCGCCTGGTGTGCGTAGCCTTTTACGGTGAATGTTCAGTCCGTTCCTATTTAGCCTGTGCTCATGGTAACTGCAGGGTACATATTGAGAGTTTATTTTAAGAAACCGGATGATATACATGTACAAAAAGCGTCTAGGCTGAATCTCGATTGAGAATGAAGCGAGGCGAGGTAACAGTGGATGGGTATTTTTTTGCGGAATGGCCTCTGAAACACACGTCGACAAGAGAAAAGAAGCGAGAACAGTCCTTGATTTTGACTCAGACGGCCGATTGAGAATAGGACCCCCAATAATTCTGGCTCAGGCCGTTTTAGCATTCGGACCAAAAAAGGGGGTTTTGACCCATGAGCCTGTTTGATCTTCGGACATTTTTCAGCATTTTTGGGGAAAAATGGGACCCAGGCTTTTTGATACGATCGGACAAATTTTGGCAGAGCTCTGTGAGGCTGCATGGTGGACTCGGACAATTTTGACCTGAGTTAGATTGATTCAGATCACTTAGCAGCTGGCCGCAATTATTGGCCATGGCCAAGTATTGGGTTCTGATGACCTATAGCTTGACGACCAATGTTTCTTGAATTCGCGCACTGCATTGTCTTGCTATACTTACAGAGCATGACTTTGATTTTGACAGCTCGAATGGATAGGAAAAGACAAAATCTATTCTCACCACATGTTACCAATGCTCGGGACCAACTACTCGAAATACCTGCTATGCTGGTTATGAATTTGACTACTGATTGATGGAAGTCTGCTGCTTCCGAGTCCTACAAATTTTGGCGCATCTAGCAGCAAAATTGAGGCTGTTTGAGGGATTTGGGCAAATTTGGGCGACCCAGACGGGGCTGTTTGTCTATCGGACAAATTTTTGGAATTCCACTCGGACAAAAATTTGAAGATTTCGGAAAATCTTCAAACGGCCTATTGGGGGTCCTGTGAGAATGCATTGGACCTATCGAAGTCTGGCCTTTGCTATATTGTAGTTGAAAATTAAACGACATCTGAGTTGCATTCAACTTGCAGGGACTGATATGAGTATGTGAAAAGATCCTTCATTTTTACGATGAGGGCTATGATAGATGGATAGATCGCCTAAATTCAATTATCCGACCTAACATTTTCGGCTGGCGAGTAGAGGTCACTCACGGAGCAAATGGTGTGTGTTTGGGCAAGTGCGGAGAACACCATACTCTTCACACTCAATGGGTTTGAATTTAATAAGAATTCGGTCACAAAAGTTACCGGGTCATTCCTCTGACAGGTGGGCATGATGGATAACATACTTGTAGCGCGCGGTATATTAACCCAGACTCCAAAAGCAAGCGTAGAATTTTATAGGCACGAAATTTGTTTCGGTTTTCCAAACCCAGCTGTCTCACCATAAAAACTCTATACGACCTATGGTTATTGTGAGTGCAGGTGGAAAGATTAACGTGTATTACCATACACCATAGGCGATAGAACACGTAGCGACTAGATTTGTTGAGAAGGAAAGTGCGGCTCCTACGCCATCTATAATAAAAAGAAGCTTGGAAGCGTCTGAATCTTATCTCGATATTGGGTTATAGGCGGTAAGCGTTTGATCAATCAACTGTATTTCTGGGAAATGAAAGTGTAGTTATCAAAGGAGTTCGAATTCTGCCATACACAAAAAGACGGCCAATCTGTTTTCCCATCGGTGCTCTGGAAAAAGCACACTGGCTCGCCATATGGTCACTGCGTCATTTACAAGTGGCTAAGACAACGTTTTTTTAAGTAGAAAAATAAAGACACAGGCTACCCCTTACCAAGGCACATATGGAGCTATTTTCGCCTGCGCCGGTAGATGGTGAAAGTGGCTAGAAAGCTGACAAGCAGAAGGCCTCAATTCCACTGATGATCGAAATCTGATTAGTTGATAAGGAAATCGCGGGTGGAGAAGACGAGGACATTGTAGGTGTTGTCGGCAATACAGATTCATAAGTTAAGAAAGCAGAATCATGAGAAAGCGAGCTATAAAATTGGAAAAGAAATCCAGCCAAAAAAAAGTGTTCCCCTCATCGGAGGTCACGACTAGTGTATGTTGCCCGTCGTCCAATACTGGTGATTGAAATAACACTTGCTGATATAGTGCGGTCGCTGTTGGGGGCGGGGTGAATGTCACGCGTGTCCCACTATCCAATGAATAGATCGATCTCCGAACTCTGGAATCATTGAGTATCTCTGCAATTGTTCCAAAGACAGTTACACCAGTGCCTAGTCGGGTGGTCAAATGATGTTACTGGTTGTGAGAAAAATCGCGGACATACCCACAAATGTTAGCCTGGCCGTTGCTTGATCAACTTGAGCGATATGTACAGTGCCTTCATGCTCCTATATTACCCCTCTGAGAAACCAAATACCACCATATGACACTTTGGGGCTGAGATCGTCGACTATATATACATTTCTTGAAGATGGCGGAGATGTGGCGAATGATAATATAGGAGACAAAGAGGAGAGAGTATTTATGTTGGAAGGTGGTGATGTAACGGATAATGCCATAGATGACAAAGAGGCGGTTCTCGTACTAGAAAGTTAAACAAATGAGCCTGTAAAGATAGAATGCACTTGAGGGACAGATGAAAATATTCCTCCGCCAAATGGGCTCGCAAACAAGGTGGAAAAAACTTGGGGAGGTAAAAGTGAGGCTACAGCTCCCTGTGTTTCGGTGATTCTAGTGAACGTGGCATCTTGAAATTCGGTTTGTCCACCAAACGTACTCGTAAATATGGTTGGCAATCGAGCGACGGTGCTTGTCGGAAGACCAATAGTAGGAGGAATAGGAACAAAAGATTGAGGATCATAAGTAATATTAGATGCAGCCCAACGTTTAGCCGGCAGTTGTGCAGTTGCAAAGCAATGGTGGGGGTAGGCACTGTGAATATTGCACAAAGACGTGGTTACAAGTGACTGGTGAATACGCGGTAGACTTTCACCTAGTTCCCTGGACTCGAGGGGCCTCTTGTTGAAATGATACCATTATTAAAAGCCACTGACGATATTATGATTAGCCAAGTGAGATGGAACCCAGCGGTTGAAATGTGTTACACGTACCATAGAGCTAAACGTTAAGTCATGTGACGTAGTTCCTGCCCTTCTCCACGTTCTAGCATGTCGACAACTGCGTTCTCGACGCCTAAACGAGCATCCAGTGCTGGTGCAAGTCCAATCACGAGCGATAATTTCGACAGTCAGCCTCGTTCGTCCCAGAAGGAACTCGTAGATCACTTCAGCCAAGATCTCTTCGACGCGACTTGGGAAGCGGAACCACRSGATCTTGCACGCGCTCTCTCAGCCAAAACGCGTAATCGGCCTTTTGAAATCGGAGAAATAGATGAAATATCCAATTACGAGGTTTCTCTGGATAGATGGGATGGTCTACTTGAGAAAATACAGGTGCCCCTTGCACCCGAAGGGGGTGCTACAGAAGAA
>CEMU01569636.1:0-26265 GCA_900068965.1 Calocybe gambosa | reverse complement strand
TAGTCCATCTCAATACTTTTGATTAGATCTGCTAATCATGCGCAGATCGTCCAAATTCGCTACATCGACATCAAGACGTGCCACGAATTTCAAGGCGGATCGGAAAAAAAAAAAAAGCATATTTGTCAATATCAGGGATTACTGAATCTTTTAAGTGAATGTGATCCCATATCAGGTATATCGACTGACTTCTCAATTCCGGTTTTTGCGACATTTCTAAGCGTTGAGCGAATCAAAAAAAGTTTATATGCTACCCTGAAAAAAAGCTGTATAATACACTCGATTTGGAACGAACATGCCCAATCGCGAAAATTTAAGCCGGTCACCCGAAACATCCGTTCTGGTAGCCTGATGGCTATTATTATGGTGACCGGTTCATTGACGCAGTAAGCTGAAATGCTCAATATTCGACCGGTCCGTGCATCTGAGCGTCGCGTTTGAACAAAACCACTCTGCTTATGCGCTCACGCTCTCATCATGGCCAGGGGGGTCCGCCCTTTGACCGGTCAAAATAGATCAGTGCCTAACCTCGTGTTTCTTAACATGGTAGTAACTTGGTCTAATGGAGTCTGAGATAACCCGTTCCGGTGTCGAGATGTAAAGAAATTTGCTGCATCCTTGGCTGATCGCAATGTGTTGAGATTCCTTGAACATCGTATCCCACATTAGCAGAGCGAGTGAACTCCTCTGAATCTCATATCGTTCCATGGTCAACACAATCCACGTACTTAGGCTAAACGGGTGCGGTCTGGACACCTTTCAAAAATTGACACAACATAAATTGTCAGACGTCGGCTCCAGTTCGGCCAGTCTGAAGCCACAGTGCGTACTTATCTCATGATCATACCTCGCATGCTGAACCACGATCCTCGCTACCATATAGAACCCATCGTATTTCTAAAATCTGCCCTCACGGTCCAAATTGGCCTCTGACATCTAGATAGAACAGCTTTTACAGCACTTGGACAAAAGGACATCAACACTGGATCGCGTTTATCGGCTTGAGGACCTGAGCAAATGGCGTTGTGTCGCTCTTGGCGCTTCAAAGTAAACCAGCCATTCGGAGATTATCGAGTATCGATTGCTGTAGACCTCTTTACCAACGAGTATGTGGACAGATATTGATTAATGAAATACAGCCTCAACCGAACAACAATGAACTTCGACTGGTTACTGGGAGCTGGATTTGTGGATACTTAAAGCTTCCATAATGCGGCATTTCACCAGTCCCCGTTGCAACCCGACATGTCAAACCAACTCTACCTTCACCCCCTTTTTCAGAGGAGAGCTGAATTC
Organism: Calocybe gambosa; assembly: GCA_900068965.1. NCBI lineage: Eukaryota > Fungi > Basidiomycota > Agaricomycetes > Agaricales > Lyophyllaceae > Calocybe > Calocybe gambosa. The sequence goes on along the minus strand of CEMU01569636.1, from coordinate 24,969 downwards.
TTATCGCAAGACGAGAGAGTCGCTCTTTCTTATCAAAGGGCGAGGCTCGTTATACAAACGCATCGTTCGTCGTAATTGATACGCTTTAACCTGCCGTCAATCGCTCAACTCCGGCTTGTAGAATTGACATCATCAGATATCCAGTTTTGCACCCAGAAATTTTGGGTAATGATGATGGACCCTATCCATTCGCTAGATGTCGCAATGGCCACCATTATTTCTGTGCATATTGGCCTCACCATTGGAACACTCGCGCGGCATTTGCATAAACGGCCAGATTTGAAACCATTGGTCGACAAGCTACTACACTTTGATACGGTTGGTATATATCTTGTGACTGAACGAGGTCATGGGCTCGACGCCTTCAATATCGAGACCACAGCAACAAAGACATCAGATGGCTTTATTCTCAGCACCCCTCGTGAAGAAGCAGGCAAGTGAGTAATCAACATAGCCTAGTGGTTTCATAATCGCTCAAATCTTTTAGAATTATGCCCGCTTCGACACCTTCTTTCGGAATTTCCAAGGTTGGCCTAGTCATGGCGCGCCTGATAGTCGACGGAGAAGACCGTGGCCTTCGCTTTTTCATAACTCCAATTTGTAACGAAAGCGAGATGTACTGTGGCGTCCACTCTGTTCGACTTCCTCCCCGAAGTGGAGCTTCACCTCTCGATTTTTCGATCACCAGCTTCAACAATGTACATCTCCCTGTAACCGCTCTCGTAGCGTCCGACATCTTCGACTATTCGGCGCCTTTGAATCCACTTGAAGCTTGGTGGAAGGAGATATCGCGCATTCAGCTCGGGACTATGGTCGTCTCATTTCCCTGGGTATCAGCGATTAAAGCCGTTGCTTATATCGGTGGACGATATTCCATGATTAGGTGCTTCCAGGGTAAAGGAGGTCAGCCTACCCCGATCATAACCTTTAGGACCCAGCAGTGGCCTATTTTACATGCCACTGCGGTGGGATTGCTGCTCGCGAATTGGATTCCCATCGTCATTAAACAAATTTTCAGAGGTTCCGTTGACAATCGCGTGAAGCACGGTATGTTCGTTATTGTCAAGACTACCGTATTCCGTCACTTCCAGAGAAACGTCGCTGAAGTCGCGGAACGTTGTGGAGCCCAAGGAACTTTTGAGCATAACTTCATGGCGCGCATCGAGGTTCGCTAATATACCTTCTCTTCATTTGATGTGGCTCGAGCTAATTGGAGATATGTAGAATGACGCCAAAGGTCCTATTATTGCAGAAGGCGATATTCTCGCCTTATGCATCAGATTGTTTTCTGAGCTTGTACAAAACCGATACACTGTTCCCCTACCAGATCCAAGCGAGTCTCTACTCGCGCAACACGCCTCTTCTGTGCTTGAAGAAAATATGGGCCTCCTAAAGAGCATGGATGGTGGCCACCATAGCAAATCTTTCAATGCTTTGATCTTACCTCAATCTCAAGCTGTAGTGGAAGCCATGGGCCACGCTCTAGTTTACTCCGCCGCTTTCCAAGCAAACATACCCAAGCCCGTTCTCGACGTCTACGAATGCGCGGTCATACGCCAAGATTCCGCTTGGTACTCTGAACAAGCCGGGTTATCGAGAATGGCACAGCGCGTTCGTGAGGACAAGGCGGTACAAGCCATGCTGCCAGATCTCGAATCGTATCTAGAACAGTTGAATATCGAAAAATACATCACGGCTCCCATTGTGTCCGATGTGGCGTGGAAGGATTACTTGGCTGCATTACCTGTTCATACTGGAAGTGCAGTACCACCAGTGGAAGCGTCAGAGGTAGCACTGGAGATATGACGTCTCATTTTTATGGTGGAGTTTTAACGGGTGCATATTAAATGACGTTCCTTTATGTGGTAAACCAACTCTTAAACTATTTGACTTTCATGTGTGGCGCGCATGAGTTTCAGTTAAGTCTGTGTCTCATAACAGCTCGACCGAACAGAGCCAGCCTGAACAAATACAAAGCCTTTCAAGAATCAAATTTATCTCCATCACTGATTACATAGGAGGGGGGATGAACAAGTTGGTAACTGATGTCACAGACTGAGGTTTCTCAGCTGGTAACGATCTAGTTGTAAATGGAATGCGCTAGAAGCTTCACTATCAGCATGCTACTAGTAATACGAGGGTGTTAGGCCTACAACTACTTACATGTATCCAGTTTCATAGGCCTTCCACGCCTCGAGCGCTTCAGGGGCAGTATGGCTTAGCAGTCTGCTGATATTCTCACTTGCTTCAAGGAGTTCGTTCTTCACAGTCTGCAGGATCTGAAGGGCGTCCTTGCCCTCCGCGTTTGCGCGATTGTTGATATAGTTGGTTGTTTCCCCAACTAGGTCTTCCTTATAGAAACTAAGCAATCATTCGCAAAATGAACGAATATCAATACTGAAGGTTGCAGATCGAAATGCAGCACATACGAGAGGAGATCGTTGGCCGCAGTATTCCAGAAGTCCATGTCTGGTAGCGCTGGGAAGCAGGTTACAAAATTTACTGGGCAGGATTTTGGGAAGACCATAATGGCGTAGGCAACGCCAAGGCCGGTGCGTTCGCGTAAGAAACTCGGGAAGCGGGTGGAGTGGCGCTGTGGAGGATGATCGAGGAGGGCTGACTCTACACATGTGGCATTAACAAACTCAAAACTGGAATTGAGGAAAACGTTGGCGGCCATAATATCGTATTGATCAACCATTCTGTGAAGTACCGCGGTATAGGCATCAAGAATCGGGTCAAGCTGTGGGAGGCCGCGAACGAAGTGTTGCTGAAAAAGGGCGAAAGGTGCTGGATCTTTGCTAGCTGCTTCATCAATGTACAAACCAAACCTTTTTCATAATTTATTAAATATGTATGAGAGACGTTGATAACTACATACCAAGTATAGAGCGCTATAACTTTTTTTTCTGAAAAAGTGCAGTGCTTGAAAGCAAGCTGTGCGTGATGGGTGTTAACAAACGAGTGTGAACTAGCAGGCAGATCATATACCTCGCTTATGCAGGCTGCGAAATGCAAAAATTTCTCAAGTTGACTCGGAACATCAATGTTTCGAGCTTTTACGTCTGCGCGCATAGCATCTTCAAGTTCCCGATTCGTGCCATCCATGCGGAAGTAGTCTTTAAAGCCTTTGGCGAATATGAACTCCTTGACTGTAGTGGCGACTGGGGAATACGTTATTGTTTTTACCAACAAAAGGCGTAGACCCGAAGAGAAAACCCACTGCATGACTCTTTCGTCGACATGGGAGACTTGAATACAATGGCAGTTGTTTAGGGTCTAAATTTTTGGTGGTATGGGGTGATAAAGGTGAAGAGTTGTTACGAGCTGGTTATTTTAAGGCTGCTGGCAACAAGATCCCATCTCATTTGGAAAGTCGTAAATTTCCATTTTTGAAGCTAGAACCTTTGGTATGCAGCTGGCTCTCTCGGAATAATCCCTTCCGATGTATAGGTCTTCTTGTGGTAGGATGACATCAAGCCAATGGGGCAGGCTTAAACCGATTAACAGAAAAGGCTTTTCACTACTCACTTTAGCACAAAGACTATTCACAGACTCGCGTATGTTGGCAGGCAATATTACCTTGCTGGGGCAGACCAAAAAAAATTATCACTGCCAGGGTCATTACTGGTGAAAGCTCAAGCGGAGATGATCAACGCCACTGTAACCTATAAGAACTATGCCCTTAGCTCGGATTATGTATGACAGTTATTATGGCGCATCGAATTATTTTTTTTGCGTCAGATCAAGATGTTGCTAAAAATAGACCAGCCCCTCACTTGTAAAAGTCATCATCCGTACCTTCCATGTGGCGGGGTTGTTGGGAGACCAAAAGATATCGGCTTCGTTAAGACTCCGCTTCTCATGGCCTGCCTAAAATTTTCGATACATCATTGACTTACTCCAAGACAGGTCGTATAAGGTTTCACTTACAAGCATAGTGGATCATTATAAACGCATTGGTATTCAGCTTTTATGATAAGCGCTGGGGAAATACGCTTTTGCGCAGGATGATACTTTATAAATGTGCCTGGACGAGGTTAAAGAGGGGTCTTCTAGTAAGACAATTATAAGCATATTTGCTTGGCACTCAGAAAGCTTGTTGCAATTGTGCAGGTCGGGTGGACGTTCGCGGTATAACTGAACAGGGTTTCTCGCAACGTCAGCGCCACGCCTGTACACCCTCAGCTAGACAGATTTTAACACCGTCGAGAGGAGGTCGGCTTCAAAATAAGGTCGTCGAGGACAAGTCAACCTTTAGAAACTCTGCATCAATTGTCAACTATTGACAGCCTTGTGCCAGCTATCTGGTATTTTTGGAGAAGGCAAAGATAGGAGCTCGCGCCCGCATTGCCCGATCTTCGCTTTTCGATGACGTAGAAACGCAGTCCAAAAGATCCATCTGGGTAGTTAACACAACTATGACACTCTGCCCGAGGCAACACGCCGCCCAACATGATTACTGGGCACATAAGCCGGTAGGTATTATCAGAGCCGTAGGAAGGATTTGTGTAGAGATATGGTTAGGATTACAAATGGAAAAGTAGGTAGTTGTGTGACCTTGCGTGTGGTGGAGGTCATCCAGTAGACGAAAAGTACCGAAAATCTCGTCCAATGACCTTTTCATTTCAAGTAAACGGCATCGTCCGAATGAGTTTCTGCTGACGCATTTGATGAAACACGACTTGCGCACTCGCTAATAAAATTGTACTTAGACAGGCGTCCTGTTCCAAACTATTCATGCGTCATAATTCACGAACCTAGCTTGTTTGAAATTGCCATAATTCGCCGACAACTTCGTCTTCCGCACGAGCAGTGTTAACCTCGTTGTCATCAAACTCGCTGGCGAACGAGGGAGCTTGAACGCGGAATAGATCGAGGCTTTTTCTAATGTCAACAGCTAAAGCTGGCTCTTTCTTGATCTTTCTATTGACCTCCATGTCAAACAACTATCTCGGTGATGATGTGAGGCGAATACTCGGATACTCCAAAAATACGCACAGTCCCATATGTATGGTCTAGGAAATCCTCCATGTTATAGCTGGGTTTGGTAAAAGCCTCAGTGAAGATTTTGACTAACGTCGATACCCCCGAATGATAATGCGAGCGATGAGATAATAGCTCCCATAGTGAGCTTAGGAGAGCCTGGGTATTAAGGGGGTCCGCTTCTTCAGATAGATATGGGTCTGTCATAATGCTAGTTCAGATATGTGACGAAAGAGAAGGAAAGGTGGCAAAACCATCTGACGAGTTGTCGACATCAGGTCGATGAATCATGGCCATCAGCGCAGGGTGCCGTTTAATGATGTTGTATGTAAAAGGAACAACCATGATTATAGCAGCGGGTGGAGCAGTAAGGGAGAGGCGTGAAAGGCGCTTGATAAAAGATGCGAGGAGGTTGGCAGGAAGATGCCTAGATACAACTCAGGCATGAGCATCGTCGAGACATGTCAAGTCGCTACATACGTTGAACTTAGGAAAAGCTCGGTCATACGAAAAAAGCGAGCTCGATGCCTGAGATGAAGCACATCACGATCGAGAAATCCGTAGAGCCGGGTGTAAAACCGGGGATAATCGCTAAGAAATGACAAGTTACAAACAAAAGGAGCTCTTGAAGATGTAATACTCACAGGTTATATTCCTTCATCAGGACAAAAAGGGCGTTAAGGGCTAGCAAGCCGACTACTCCACCTGTCATATTTATAAGTCATAGGCAAAGCAGAATCTGCACAACACTCACCATGATCCACTGCTGCTCCTACCCAATCCATAATAAGGACTGGGCGTGTAAGATATGGTAATACTCCTCTGTGCATTACGTTTAGAGCTCGCATAGTAAGAACCTTCTCATCCCCATCTGCGAGTGAGAGCCGGGGCAGTAAGGTCAACCAAGCTCTTGTAAAAACTGCACGATGCGAACGGAGAGAATGCAGAGATTGGTGGATCGTAAGCTTATGCAGCCGCGCCGACGGGCCTTGAGGTTTGTCCTCCTTCGCCGCTGGATCTTCATCAAAGAATTTTCGCCAATCATCCTCATCCTCAACATCACTATCTTCTTCATCGTTTTCTTCACCGACTTTGTCAACCTGGTTGGTAGGCTTTTCGCTTTTCGGCGGTTTGGCACCCATCTCAGATACCCACCACGACTTGAGCCCGGTTTTATCAGTCGGGATCGTCTTCAAGCTCTCCAGGATAGCAAGTAAGTTGGTGGTAACCTGTGGTGTTTCATGCTGGGATCTCGACTGAAGAATGGTTCTATGGACAAGTCAATATTCATTGTGTAAAGCACAGTAGATTTGCTCACGCAGATTCCCTAAGAAAAAACCATCGAACATCGTCATAAATGCTAAACCACGATTGGTGAAATTGTTGTAATACATCTGGTTCAATGTCAGTGTCTTCGGATGCCCGACGCTTTTGCGGTCTCAAGGAAGGGCGGCATAAGACTAGAAAAGTCACTATTTTTCGCATGTGCGATATATGGAACTGTGGTTGGGACGGAGTAGTCTTTGTGTAGGAGGTCGATAGATGTTTTTGTAGAGAAAATAATATTTGGAGAGCTGAGGCCTACGCAAATTATAAATAAAAGGTATAAGAATGAGACTAGGTAGCTCACACGTAATGCCTCTTCCTCATCTTTCAGCAAGCTTCCTAGATAATCCACGTAGACGTTCAAACGATCCCACAGCCAGGTTTTCACCACCTTTTGCGCTTCATCTCCGCTTAGAGTCATTTTTTCACCAGCGATTATAAGTACAAATACTCTGTACGTGGCATAGATCGCTTTCGAGGTCACTGAAGCTATTTCAGTAGCTTGAGTGATATCCAGGAGATCAGCCAAAGGATTCAGGGAAGCATTGGTTGAGACAGCCTTAGTAAGTTCGGCTTCAAGCTTTTGGATTGACTGAATTGCAGATGCATCTTGCTCCGTTTTTCTCTTTTTTTTGGGAGGAGGTAAGGAGCGTACAGGACCAGGCATGTCGATACCAGTAATTTTAGTACAAAAAAAACTAGGCAACTCTCTGACCAAACACAAGCACACAAAGATCCTTCATGGATAATATTCATAATAAAACCATCGCTTTCGAGAAACTCGATGTGGAGGATGAGGATCAACGGTTTCAACGAATTCGTGAGCAAATAGATCCCTTCCTTCTGTTTATAACTCTTAAGTTCTACAAAGAAACTACGCTGGAAAGGCTTAACATGCCAACCGTGCCGGAACCTTCACCGTCACCTTTGAAGCTGCCAATGGAGCATTCAAAACCTGATCATGTATCAACAAGCCAACTGCTGGCCCGAGTTCAGGCATTCCTTCCCGAAATCGAGGCATCGAACGCTGTGCTTGAACAACGCCGGCAAGGCAACCCTAGCAGCATTGATATCGAGCATGTCGACGAAAGCGCAGATCAGTACATTGAAATGGTCGGTCCTAATCTTACATATTATCTCGAAACTCACATTTATTATCAAGAACCTTGGACTTGGACTTTTTGAGCAACGCGGCCCGCGCGCTCCTAATAGTACAGGCGACGAACAGTCTGATTCTAGTTCTATGGACTCCTCAGGCTCAGAAGCCTCAGATTTGGACGAGGACTCTGCCTCGGATTCAGAAGCGAGCTCTGAGTCAGGATCAGACCTGGAGAACGATACTCCTCCACCGAATGGCCCTTAATCGAGTTCGGTCAGTTGTGATTGTTAAAATAATTGACTTTGGCAGAACGTGCTTTTACACTGTCGGTACTATATCACTGTATTACCCAGAGGCAGTGACTGACCGATGTCACCAGATTTGGCAGGTTCTGTACAACTTCCCTGCCCGTCTAGCGAGCAGCAAGGGGCGTTTCGTCGCACCCACTGGCATATTGTTCGACTTCCTCCGTACGGGATATCAAAGTCATGTATATCATTCGGGTATCTGTCTGGTTAAGTACTGGTAACTACTGTGTATTTAGAGAAATGCGGTTTCTAGATGCCAAAGCCTGCAGGTCAAAGGATTAAATTCTTTAGCTTGTAACGATCGTTGAACAAGTGGAACGCGCTGAAAGAAACTTAGCATTAGCACCTGTGGTTTATGGGGGCTTAGTATGAGAAATAGCTTTACTCACATATATCCAAATTCGAAAGCTTTCCAGGCAGCGAGTGCTGCTGGGATTCCACTCAATGTTTTAACGATATTTTGGCGCGCTTCACGTATTTCTTCTCTAAGAAACACGATGACCTCGAGGGGTTTTTTATCCTCCGCATTCGCACGATTGTGAACGTAGGTGGCGGTCTCCCCGTTGAGTTCTTCCTTGTAGAAGCTAATCGCGTGGACTATAGGTATCAGAAAGAGGTGAAGACCATACAGGAACTTACGAGAGGAGGTCATTGACCGCAGCTATCCAGAAGTCCATATCCGGCAGTGCTTGGTAGAAAGTCAAAAAGTCGCCTGACCTAGACTTCGGAAAGACCATAGCGGCATAGGTGACACCAAGCGCTGTGCGTTCTCGGAGAAATCTAGGAAAGCGATTCGAGCAGGGTCGAATGGAAAAGTTCTCCATGGACGCTTCCATGACTGAAGCATTAACGAACTCGAACGTGTTGCTCAGAATGATATTGGCAAACATGTCGTCGTATTGATCCCGCATGGTATTCAGTAGTAAAGCAAATCCATCAAGAACTGGGTCGAGTTGGGGAAGGCCACAAAGGTAGCGTCGTTGAAAAGCGATGATAGGTGCTAGGTCCTTGGCACAAGCGTCGTCAATGTATGTGACATACCTGATCAACTATTTGTTGGTGAGATCAAATAAAGATAACAAAGACATACCAAGTATAAAGAGACATATTCTTCTTTTCTTCTAGGGTACAGCCCTTGTATGAGAACTATTCAAGTAGACTCGAGTCAAAGTCGCGGTCATACAGCTATGCAACGAACCTTAACAATGTCGACTGCAGTGAGCAGAATACCTTCAAACTTTCTTGAAGCATAATTTCTTTTTTCCATATGCGCGCGCACGGCGCCTTCGAGTTTGTCATTGGGGTCAATCATGCTAAGATAGTCATGAGGATGCTGGGTATTTATGAAATTCCTGATAATCGCAAAGGCATCGTCGACTGTTAGATGATATCAAACTGAGCCCGATCTCAGCCAAAGATCGGAGAACATACCTAGTCGCTGTTGTGACGGCATAGTGATATCAATATGAAAGCGGTATAAGAGAGGACGTTAGAATGGGATTCGAAGTATGGCCGTAGATTAGGAGAAAATGCTCTAGGAAATGAACGTCCATAAATCTAGGCTTTTAAACCAGCGAAAGCGGCCCTGTCGGTCATTCGATACTAGTGTATCGTAGATATTTTTGTAACAGAAGTGGTTTGATGCTTGACACTCGGTCGTCTTTAAAAGTCCAGATTGGATACTCCGATATCATGCGAAAATGGGTTAGCGGGTCATACGCCCGGCACCACAGAAAGGCAGGCTCATTAACGGACCTCGATGTTCAAGGACCAATCACAGCCTGAGAGCCCACGTTCCTTGTGTTGAGTGCTTCTTACACCAATGGTACAATAACCCAGTAATGAAGATTACCCTCTGCAACATATGAATGACCCCTCTGAATTAGCTCGTCACTTGCACGTAAAAGAGAAGACACGAAGAATATGATTCCAGTGACAAAGCCAAAGAGAAATAAAAATCATTGTTATGGTGCCCGTGTTCGGATGTTTGCGTCCGTTTTCACTTCTGCGCATCTCGCTGTGTCTCTCGCAGGTCATTTGGACGGTGACGAGGAGAACACAGTCAGATAATCCAAGTAGGAGTCCAAACCTAGCAAAGCACATTGATTAACATGATGTTTGACCCGATAAGATCGATGCCGTTGTATCGGGAAAGAGCTCTGGTAGCATCTTCATGAGTTCCGCTTCATACGGACGGACAAGTATCTATTTCTTGGTTGCTACATAATTTCGACCTTTCCTTGTATACATGATTTTGCAAACATAAATGGTTTCTCTGTTGTCAAGCTGTGTGCCATATTCTAAACGGCAAACATTTAAATTACTGGGATCAAAACCCCAAATTTTTTAGCTTATAACGATCACTTTGCAGATGAAAAGCGCTGAAACTTGCTATCAGCACGCCCAGCTCATGACAACTGGGGTCGACTTTACTTACATGTATCCGGATTCGAAGGCCTTCCAGGCAGCGAGTGCTGCGGGGCTTTCACGCAATGTTTCGATAATGTTTGAACGCGCCTCGCGTACTTCGCCTTTGATGGCCAATAAAACTCCGAGTGTATCTTTGCTCTCCACATTCGCACGGTTGTGAATGTAGGTGGCAGTTTCCCCACCGAGTTCTTCCTTGTAAAACCTGCAATTGAGAAGATATTTAAAACCAAGGTAGGGCGCGAGGAGTTCGAGAGGCCGTATAGCACTTACGAGAGGAGATCGTTTACCGCAGCTATCCAAAAGTCCATATCTGGCAGCGCTTGGTAGAAGGTCAGAAAGTCGCATGACCTAGATTTCGGAAAGACTAGAGTAGCAAAGCTGACGCCAAGCGCTGTGCGTTCTCTGAGGAACCTAGGAAAGCGATGCGAGCTGGGCCGGATAGAAAGGCTTTCCATGGCTGCCTCCATCACTGAAGCGTTGATGAACTCGAAAGTGTTGCTCATGAGAACGTTAGCAAACATATCGTCGTATTGGTCGCGAATGTTGTGCAATAGCGCGGCAAAGGCATCAAGAACCGGATCAAGTTGTGGTAGGTCACAAAGGAAACGTTGTTGAAAAGCCACGACAGGCGCTAGGTTTGTGGCGCATACGTCATCCACATATATGACAAACCTGAACAATTATTAATGAGGTATGTCCAGAATGTATTGCGGAATGCGTACCAGGTAAACAGAGCTATATTCTTTTTTTCTTCAAAGGTACAGCCTTTGAAAGAGAGCTAGCCAAGGAGATGCGTGAGTTGAGAACTAAGCCTCAAGGTTCCTGCCTACCTTGACTATGTCGGCTGCGACTTGTAGAATACTGTCAAGCAGTTTCGAAACAATGTTTCGTTTCTTCATTTCTGCTCGCATGGCGTTTTCGATTTCGTCGTTAGTACCATTCACGTTGAAATGACCGTGGGGATAGCCAGTGGATACGAAGTCCTTGATAACTGCGACAACGTCGTTGACTGGAAACGACGCTCATTTTAATTTGTTTTTGGCATAGGATAGGAAAACGTACCTTGTAGCTGTTGCGACGGCATATTACGATAACAGATATAAAAGCGTCAAAAACGATGACTCTCGGATTTAGCTCAAGATTGGAAAGACCAAGTGATCAACCTAGGGATGGATATATAGAATGCCCGACCTTTTAAAGTGACGAAGACAGCTCTTCACGTCCATTTCCATTTCCTGGTCAAGTCAACTTCCAGGTAATTGCATAAGCCTGGACATACGGATGTCCTTCGATTTCGTTATTGCCATCAAGAATACCTGATTGAGCTAGGCCTTTTTGGAATGAAAGTGATGGCCTGAGAAGTGGATTGGCGCAGCTATACCTAATCGACTTCCGCTTCCACATGCTCGATCAGAAAAGTTTTATCCATCGGTGGGCAAGTCGAAATAGGGTTAACATCCGTGGGAACAAATTATGCATAATTTACGGCTTAGCACATCGCGGCTTGGCACCATGAAGTATTCTCAAGCAACTTACAAGCTGTCCGAATGCTTAGCAGGCAGCCAGAAGACCACGCCGAGTGGTGTTTTTGTCCAAATGAGCCTGAGGGAGGTGTGATTTGTGATGGCCCGATAAGATCGACGCCTTTGACGCGAGTATGGAAAAAAGGCTGAGAGAACCAGATACGTCAGTGCGCCAAGTGCGGTGCGTGAACCGAACAAATAATTCACAAATCCTGACAATCAGCGACATAACAGCGCAAGTACAACTACGGGCACTAGGCATCGGTCCGGCAGGTTGACTGAAAACAATGTCAGACAAGGATGTAAATCGAGCGTACATACCCCCCATGAGTCCCGGTCTAGATGGCTGGAATGGCTGTATTAGGTATAGCTCGTGGTTGAAAATGGAAACACAGTTCTTGGAGGCAAGGGAAAAATAGTCGATGTTATGCGACACATCAAAACCCAGTACTACGTCCAAGGTATACACCGTCATTGGGTGCCGTGCTGTTTTCTAAGTCACATTTCTTGACACGTATTGTAAACAGGACACGCCCTAAAATTTGGCAAATGGTAGAGTTAATAAGCCCTAGTGAGTTCGAAATTTATCATCGAGACTTCGATTTCAATGCTCGATAGGGAGCACCCAAAAAATTGCAGCTGTGTTGCAAACTACCCGTGATGTAAGGATCTTTTTCTTTCTCAACTAGTAGCGATCTTGTTGGGGATACCGCGTGCTGAAAGAGTCCGCTCGTAAATATATCATAGTCAGTCAGTATTATTTGGTGTCTTCAAAACTATTGAATGCCTTGATCAATTTGGGGTAAAGCTCAACAACTGTGAGTGGAAAAGTCATGTAGAATGAGTAACGTTGATTTTTTTTTGGGTTTGGGGACTAGGAAATATCCTAACGCAATGGGACAACACCATTTAGGAGTGTTGTATGGGTCGTCGGAACGCAATAAACGCGGTGTCTACCAGCACGTGGTAGAATACAGGGAGCTGGGGCATTTAGGCTTAGCTTGATTAGATAAATGATACGGCTGACTTCAACTCAAGTTCTTCAGCTGGTAACGATCTGGCTGCAAGGGCCGTGGGCTGAACGAAGACTATTAACGGGTCAAGTTGGTTAACGCGGGATATACAGTTTTACTCACATGACTCCAAATTCAAAGACCTTCCACGTCCTACTCAATTTCAGGGAGAAAGATAATCGACACCCAATTTTTTTGCTACACGGCTTCTCTGCCGAAACTAAGGAGACGATAGTCAACCAGATACGGTCTGCAGCGGCATTGGAGAATGGCGTATAGAGTGGTACTATCGATTAATTTGGAATGTCAAAAAGAACTTCGAAAATTCAAACCTCACCATCCATTACCTTGCCCGCACGGAGGTCGTGCTTGGATTTTGATATAATGGTACTTCAACTATTCGTTTTCACCGTGGCTTGATGGGGTAAAGATAAAGTGATGTTGCTTATAATACGAGCATTTCTTAAAGCATTTGATATTTATCAGTGAAGCGCTTCACGCAAGCAATTTTTTGACCAGCAGGCAAACTTATTTGCGACACGTAACTATCCTGTAGTCGGAAAGCTTCCGTGTGACAAGGTGGGCAATCGTAAGCGCGAGGGAAAGCCATATCTTCAAATATGATAGCAAGAAGAAAACATGTCACGTGCTTTGAATGCAAAGTTGTGTGCCAACACGTTCTCTTCGTATTGCGGACGTTAGAAGATGCGTTTTCGAGCTCCTCGGTCTATTTCTCCCTCGCCGGTTCGACAGTATGCATGTTTCTTTGATCCTCATATGTGGAGCTCATAGGATGCAGGAAACCCAGGCAGAGCTCGACCTTTGGCCTCCAGTCCGACACCGAAGAGTCAGGCTCCGACGGTAGTTCGGACTCAGGCTCTAGTGCGGACTCTTCAGAATCTGAAAGCGGCTATTCGTCATCATCGTCTGACTCTCTTTTCTATGCGCCAGTGTCGAAAGCGTCTAAGACTTCCCTGTTAGTATAACCGCTTGCCAGTTGTGATTCTTTGTCCCTCATTACCACATCTACTATCAGAAGATTAGTTCGACCTGCCCAGTCACTTGCAGAATCTAGAAATGCGGAGGAGACAGTGGCTGCTATACGGCTGAGGACTCGGCATCACGATCCATATGAAGAATGGGAGCGACAGACTCGACTCGACGCGTTTGTAAGTCTGTTTCCGTTTGGGGTTGGAGGTTACCGAATCATCATTTTCGATCTCAACAGCGCTCGGCACGTAAAGATCTCAATGCGGCGCAGATACAATTGCATCATAATCGAGATAATTCGCGAACACAAGAGATGGATAAGCGTACCGCGTTACATGCTCAACAAATGAAGGAGATCGAGGCGAGACTTGAAGGGTTGCGGATGAAGCAGAAAACTGATGAGGATAAACTGAAAGCAGGTGTGAAAGAGCGCCAGCGAAGAATATGGGAAGGGATTGAGGGTGTGATAAAGATCGAAGAAGATAAGGTCAAGGCGAAACTAGAGGAGGAGCGCAAGCAAAAGGAGGAGCAAGAGCGGAAACGGCTTGAGGAAGAGGCGCGTAGGAAAGCGCTGGAAGAGAAGCGGTTGGAGGAACAGAGGAAGAAGGAGGAGGAAGAAAAGAGAGAAAAGGAGGAAATGGCACAAAAAGAGAAAGAAGCTGAAGAGGCTCAACGGCGGCAGGAGGCGCTAGCTGAACTGGAAACAAACGAAAAATCAGCTCGCGGTGAACTTGGAATGACCAAGCCCGAGCAAGATTGGACTACGGCGAATCTTCGCCTCCAGGTACCAGCAATATTCCTCTTTGTTTTCCTTGTTTTTACTTTAAACCGACAGGAATTAAAGACACAGGTCATGAGACCTGTTAAGGCCAATCCTTCTGCAAAAACCGAATGGTCTAAATGGCGCAGACAAATGACTCCTAAGATCGGGCAAATAACAGATGATGCTCAAGAAATAAACCGAATAGTATGTATGTCTTGTAGATGTAGATGGACTATGCTAAAAGAGACATTCAAGTCATTACAGCTGTACCGGATTCTACACCCAACACAACAACCTCCCCACCAACCCATCATCTACAAAGCCCTTCTTTCCTCCCTTTCTAAAGCCATCCTCTTACAAGCAGAAACCGAAGTGACTGCTGAGAAGAAGAGTGCTGGACCTCTCGCGAGGGTAGCCTTCAATCTCTTGGAAACCCTTGACGGATTCCCGGAAGTCTTTTTCGCCAAAATTATTGAACGGGCAGGAGGCTGGCCCTTGCCTTATCTAGTGCCAAGTGAGGATATTGGGTCGGGGCCTTGGAAAAGTGGGGAAGAGCGTAGCAAGGCAGCCGAGAAGGCTTATAAAAAAGCCATGAGGTACAGGAAGAGCAGCAGCAGCGATGATCTGGAGTCGCACATGGAGTATACAAGCCGTGTATCGGGGATGATGAGGGTATATTTTCATCTTCTACAATTGCCGCCACAGCAGAAGCCTTTGCATGCCATGTTTCAACTGCCGAGATATTGGATATGGTTTTCACGGCTTCTAACGAATAAGAAGCTTTTGGAGGCGCCTATTGCGCCACAGCTGATTTATAGTGCGTCATAGAAATCTGTTTGCTGCAACGAGGAAAGCTCATCTATATACCCATAGCTGCATTAGATGTAATGGGGTCACATGCACGGAAACTCTGGGGTCGTCAATGGAATAAAATGCTAGGGCTAATTTTTGAGGGAGTGACAAGTGGTTACGACCAAGGCAAGCTTATAGGTGGGACTAGTGCTGAGGGGGTTGCAGCTCGTGGAAGGGTGGTGATGGAGATAGAGAGAATCTTGTTGGATGAGGGCTAGAATGGTTTGGTTTTGACTTAATATAGTGCCGTATTTGTGTTTGTCGAATGTAGAAGGCATCAAACACCAAAGATAATGATTTACGCTGCGCCGTCGCTGACCCGAGGTCGCCCATACACAACTCACTACTCACCACCATGGCTCGTAAGTTTTTCGTAGGTGGAAACTTCAAGATGAATCCAAATACCAAGGAGCAGAGTCATGCTCTTGTGGCTAATTTGAACGATGCTGAGCTTGACCCAGCGACAGGTGATCTTATCTCGATTTGCCTCCCCCCCGATCATAATCTTAACACTTTCAAACAGAGGTTGTCATTGCACCTCCTGCCTTGTACCTCCTGTCTTTGCAGGAGAAGCTTAGGAAGGATGTTGCTCTTGCTGCGCAAAACACTTACTGCAAGGTATCTGGAGCCTTCACAGGAGAGATTAGGTTAATGTCGATCCTACGATTCTCGCCATAATATATAAACCAATCATGTCGAAACAGCCCTGCACAACTGTCCGATGCAGGAGTTCCATATGTGATCTTGGGTATTTGCATTATTGATTCCAGCTTAGGAGATAAAATCTTCATTTGGACTTACAGGTCATTCCGAACGTCGAACAATCTTCCATGAGACTTCGGCATTGGTGGCAGACAAGACGCGCGCCTCGCTGGATGCATCACTCAGGGTCATTCTCTGCATTGGAGAAACGCTTGAGCAGCGTGAAGGTGGAAAGACGGCACAAGTATGTGAGGAGCAGCTCAGCGCTGTTGTCAAGGTACTCCAACAGGCAAATTGGAAGTCAGTTTTTTTTTTTTCGTACCCGTGCTATCTTTTCTTGCTTAAAGTGGATCTTGTGCCACGTTTCAGCAAAATCGTAATTGCATATGAACCTGTGTGGGCTATTGGGACCGGCAAGGTCGCAACAGCTGCCCAGGCACAGGAAACGCATGCAGATATTCGGTCATATCTGTCGAAGGCTGTATCCTCCGCCGTTGCCGATTCTGTCAGGATCATCTACGGCGGGAGCGTTACTGCTGCCAACTGTGGAGAGCTATGTAAGTAGCTTTTGCATTGTTCGTATGGCGCCTCTCAAATTTTCCATCAGCCACTCAACCTGATGTTGATGGCTTCCTTGTGGGTGGTGCATCGCTTAAGCCAGAGTTTGTAAAGATTGTAAACGCTAGAAAGAATTAAACAGAGCATTAGATACTAAAATCAAAAAGAAGTAACGTAACGGTTACTGTGCAAACCGTAGCCGGCTAATCGTTCAACCGGCTATTATGTGACATACTGCCCGGTCTGAGAAAGCCGTATGTTTCCTGTTTGTTGCCCTAAAACGTTATCGACCCCAAGTGAAGTTCCTCGAAAGGCTGTTCATTTGGAGTTCAAAGCTGCTTCACTCCACGTTTTCCGGATAATTCCTACGAAAATCATACAGGTTGTCCGCTTACCATTCTTCAAACAGTCGGGTTGTCTGTCACAATAAAGCGAACTAACCAATAATCTGGACTCAATAGAATTAAAGCCGTCTCTGCGAAGAAAGGAAACAACATTTCTCTTGCAACCAGGCCCCCTGTTCCAGATTCGTGATAATGAACACTTGAAAGACAGCATGGTATATCTGCCAGTGATCCTTCCTGATCATCGATGACATCTATCTATGAAGCTATGAAGTCTTGTACAGCCTTGGTGTTTTGTTAACCTCCGTTCAATGCTCGTGGCGTTCTGTGTGTCTTGAATCTGTCACTCAATGGCCCTTTGCATTCATTCTGCCCGCTCCAAGTCCGCTCCGCAGAAAACGATTGGCTGTTTTGCCGAAGATAGTTCCACCGCACCGATCATTGACAGGGTACTGCTAATCGAAGAAGGAACAGCTACTATTCTTACACATAGACATGTGCTGATCCGACTCATCTTTGCAACACGCACCTTCTTCAAGTTGCCAAATTTGGCACCGGCAATTATTATTCCCCTACCCCTGACGCACCTCCGGTTAAGCCAATGCATGAGCTTAGGCCTTTAGTATAAAAATCCCATAGTCGCCATATGGACATTCAGCAAACTTTCCACTTTCGACAGGCTTTGACGCAATGACACTGGAAATCTTCAACACGACATGCGACTCCATCTCTACACAGACTTACTATCGCCGAGCAGCTGATGGTAAGAAAACCGTTCTTCTGTTTACGAAACGCCTATCATTAATATTTCGCTGTAGCTAATGTGTCGACAATCGTCATGGATTTTCTCAACCTTTACACATCACCCGACTATGATGAGATCTGTTCGACCAACAATGATCTCGAATCAGCGATGCGCGACGTGATCACTTCGCGGAATATACGCTCGCCACTCCTTAACAAAAGCTTACACGTAGCCGCTAGCCTCATAGAGGTTAGTATTACTTTCCATAAAGGTCTTATTATACTCACAGATGTTATCTTTAGCTCGCTTTCAACGGCTGTAGCTTTGAAGAGAAGAAAAGCATCGCACTGTACAACTGGTTCATCATTTACATTGATGATGCAGTCCTATCCGATCCCCTTCCCTTCATCTCTTTCCAGTATCGCTTCATGAAAGGGTTACCCCAGCTTGACCCGGTTCTCGACGCGTTCGCTGATGTCCTTCAAGAACTATGCGCCTCGTATCCGCCACTACAAGGCAACCTCATTCTCAGCGCGACTTTCGAATTTGTTTCCGCCACTTGCGTCGAGCCTCAGCTTAACGCGATAACAAAACCATGCGCTTCCAGGAGGTCAAAAAAACGCAAGGATGCAACCCGCTTCCCCCTCTTTTTGAGGGAGCGTACAGGTCTGGGTCTCCCTGGTGCCCTCATGCTATTTTCTCCCACTCAGCCTGTCGACTTCGTGGATTGTTTCCGTGCGCTTGGCGATATGACATTCTGGACGGCTGCAGTGAATGATCTCCTATCGTAAGCGTCACACTCCTATCTGATCAATCTTGTCTTAACTGCCTTGTATCCAGATTCTACAAAGAACAGCTCGCTGGTGAGACAGCAACCTACATCCACTCCCGCGCGACAGCAGAGGGATGTACACCATTGGAAATCCTCTCAAAACTCAAAGGAGAGTTATGCTCTGCAAGCAGAAATATCACGGAAGCCCTGTCTGCGGATCCAGCAGCAGTCGAAACGTGGCGCAAATTTGAATATGGCGTTGTGTAAGCGTCTCTATTAGTTTGGCTTCGATTTCTCTTGAACTAAACGATACCTCTTTCTTTCAGAGCATGGCATATAGAGAATGGAAGATACAAGCTTCGTGAACTTGACGAACGACTCGTGCGGCATAACCTATAGACCGACTTACCTTTTAACCGACCCGACAATCAAATAAGTATATTATAACGGACATAGAAGACGTAATTGTCTGCGCAATATTTATATACTATTCACTACATACATATATATATACCTTGTGAATAAATCACAACTGCATTAATCTTAAGAGAGCGATCTAATAAGGGAGGAAATCTTGCCTACGATGGTAATCCAATTTAAGGAGTCAAGTTGTGATAACATTGAAGAGCAACGTCCCAACATCTACTGACCAGCTTTTGGTGATGATGATGCTTGTAATGACTTTCTGTATTCGCAACAAGCGGTAGAAAAGATCAGGCCACAGACGTCATACTCGTAATGATCACCTTCGGTGTCGCAGACCCAGTATAAGTAGGTAATACTTCCAAGTAATACTTTCACACCGCATCGATCACAATGGGAGCAGTGACGTATTTCTCGATACTCAACTGCTCCAGATACATCTGAAGATCAGGCAACATTGCTGCCACCGCCTTATCCTCACGAATCCGCTGTGCCATCCTCGACAGCCCAGCCCGTGCAGAGTACCAAGCGGAATCCTGGTGTATCACTGCACACTCGTAGACGTCGAGCATGGCCTTAGTTATGTTTGCTCGAAGAGCGGCCGAATAGACAAGAGCGTGCCCCATAGTTTCCACCGCAACTTGCGATTGAGGTAGAACGAGAGCATTGAAAGATTCACTCCGGTGACCTCCTTCCATAGTACTCAGAAGATTCAAGTTTTCCTCGAAGAGTGAAGACGGATGCTGTGCAAGTAATGACTCTTCCGGGTCGTGTAGGGGGACAGGGTAACGTTTTTGTAGAAGCTCAGAAAACAACCTGATGCACAGAGTGAGGATGTCACCTGCGATGACCGCGCCTTTGCAATCGTTCTGATTGACTAGATGTGTTCTGACCATTGATAGCAAGGGTACGAAACTGACCTCAATTCGTGCCATGTAGTTGTGCTCAAATGTGCCCTGAGCTCCACAACGCTCGGCGACTTCAGCTACATCTCTCTGGAAGTGGCGCATTATAGAAGTCTTAGTAATAACACAAAGAGCATGTTTGATGCGGTTGTTAATAGTCGGTTCTACGACTTGTCGAATGACGGTTGGAACCTAATTTCCAAGAAGTGTACCCACCGCCGTTGCATGCACAATAGGCCACTCTTGCGTCCTAAAGGTTATAATCGGTAAGGGCCGACCCCGTTCACCCTGTAGGTTCCTGATCATGGAATATCGTCCACATGGCTTTGATCGAAGATACCAAGGGAAGTGAGAAAATCGTCGTCCCAAGCTGAATGCGCGCTATTTCCCTTACCAGGCTTCAAGCGGGTTCGAGGGTGTTGAATAATGGAAGAGATCGGATGCTAAGAGGACTGTTAGTGGAAGATGAATATTATCGAAGCTCGTAAGCGCAAAGTCGAGGGGCGACGTTCCACCGCGAGGGGGGAGCCGTACAGAACGAACGCCGCAGCACATATTTTTTTCATTGCAAACCGGGGTCACGAAGAGGCGGCAGCCGCGGTCGTCTCCATCGACAACGAGGCGCGCCATATTCAGTGCTACTTTGGGTCTACCAAACAACGGCGTTGACGCTGGCATGAACCTGCTATTAGATGTTGCGAGAGTCAGCATAGTCAAATACTCACTTGGCTGCTTCTTCACGTGGGGTGTTTAAAATAAACCCATCCGCCGTTTTTGTCGCAGTAGTTTCAAATCGAAGGCATCGAGCCCGTGGCCACGTTCGGACAGGAGATATATTCCAACAGTATCAAGGCACAGGAGTTCGTTTAACAGCGGTTTTAAATCTGGCCGTTTATGTGTATACTGGGAAAGTGTTCCAATGGTAAGAGCGACATGAGCGGCTATGATGGTGGACATTGCAATGTCCAACTGTCCAACGAGCAGATGGGGTCCTAGAATCTATGCGTGCAAGATTGTATGTCTGATAATGTTAATTCTATTGTTTTTTGTTGAGCAATTAGTACCAGCGGAAGATGAGATATGACGAACGGTGGGTTTGCATGGGGAGCTTCGCTCGCCGATAAGAAAGGGCCACTCGCTCATCTTGTGACAGGAGTTCTACCCGGGTCTGAAAGTAAGGATGAGATAGAGCTCGTTAGCATGGCGGGTAGTCTGGAGATCTGAACGCTCATTGCCCCCGAAATATAACCCCTCTCGCATGACTACCAGTGCTAGTGCGTTTGACTCCCCTTCTGGGACGGGTCAGTCACTGTCCTACTCACCTCAAACAAAGCAAGTCGGGCAGCCAAAGTTTCCAAGTCATAGGTCCCTCGTATTCGGGGTGATCCTATTTGTTGTTTTTGTGACTCCCAACAAGAGTAGATTGGCAAGTACGTAGGATGTCTTTTTTATTGATTTACTTTTTGTACAAGAGTAGCAAAAAAAGGATGAAAGGTATCTCCAAGTATCTTCCAGATGGCAGAACTTGTTGGTATGGATGATTTCTGTCAGTCTTTCCACCAACCCCCCAAACTGCCGGAAAACCTCAGCAAACAGATTTGCTGGAGGAAGTTCCTCTAGTAATGGGCCCGTAGAGAACACGGATCTCAGCGCTGACTCGTCAGCAACATATTAATCGATGCCCCCGAATTCTGAACCCTTATCGCCCCTCGCCGTATTCCCTCTTCCGGTGGCGCTTGCCTATCGTGACTCCAAAATACAATCCCTCTCACATGACTACTAGTGCTCGTCGTGCGTTTGACCGTTCTCTGCCTCCCCTTCTTGGATGGATCAGTGGCGGTAGTGTCTACTCCAACCAGAGCGAGTTGGGTAGGTGAAGTCTCCAAGTCATAGGTGCCCTCGTATTCAGAGTGAACTTCTATGTGGGACGGTGCATTGGAAGTGGACGCTTCCAAGAAGAAACTCGAGTTGGTCATCATGTCGCCACTGGTCACATTGAGTGCGCCATTGGTAGTGTAAACCGTCGCAGTCAGTCTAGGCTCGGCGTAGTCGCTTGGCATAGTAATAATAGCTGTTACAGGGCTAGTATACGTGGGTCTTGGATTGATGTATCCCCAAAGATTTAGTGGCGCTTACGCATTGGAGGTACGAAGATGCAATTTTGATTCCCACCCTTTGGATTCACCAAACATCATGAATGAACTACGTATGGCTGCGTTGGTCGTGAAAACGTTCACGGACTTTGGGCCTGCAAAAAACCCTTCGACTTTAGCATTGTTAGTTTGAATATAAGCCGCTTCGCCAACAAGAAGCTGGGTGGGCCCCTGGATCAGCCCCCGGATGGCTCGCGGGATTAACTATCAGACGCACCCCGTAGTCTATGGGAGCATTCCATGACTTTAATCGAATATCTCTAAAGGTCGTTGGGGACCATAAATCGAAAAAGTCGCCGATATGGTGGGAGAAACAAGGCAAGTCGGTGCTCAGATCATTATAACCTTTTCGATTTCGTGGAATCACAATAGTCATTTTGAAGCTGATGGTGTCTATCCAAGTTGGAACAGCCTAAGAAAACAGTGGCTGGGCATAAGTATATTTTGGAATCTCGCGATCGCTGTTGTGCGCGCGCACCCAAATAAGAACACCATGTTCATTCTTTGAATCCTGACCCATGCGGCATACTTTTGTGCGCTCAAGGCTAGCCCGATCGTAGTATTGAGCGGTGACCTTGACTTCAATCGAGCGGTTATAGGTTTCGCTCTGTACAATGCTAATATTGCCGGCTAATTTTCCGCTCGACAGGGCGAATAATAACTCGAATGTGCTGGGGAGTTCAAACACTATAGAGGAACGTTGAGGTCCATCGTCTGTTAATGGCCAATCAGGACATTCTCTCGCATTCTCGACGCTTCGGTATGACTACTTGATTATTAGTTTCTTTGGGGGGAAGACATAAACTTAGGCACGCACATCTAATCGGGAGTCGTCTGCTATGTTTGCCTCCCAAGACGGGGAGCGCAAGGATGCATAGAAGCCAATGATCACCAAAGCTAGTAGTATTACCAGAGGTGCCGCGATGAATAAAATTCGCTTTCTTCGGTGGACCCTTCCACTACTTTCATCTGTTTCAGTTGAGTTTCTGAGAATATGAGAAAGTTTCTCCTCAGAAAGCCCACTTTCTCCATTATTTAGCAGGCTGTATTTCGTGTTCGTCGACATGCCGCAGTGGGCGGAGAGGATTTGATGTATCAAACCAAGGCACGGCTATGCGGCGAGAGTAAGTTCGTTGTATCGGATGGACGTTACTGATTCCTCGTCGTGGTTCGTCAGCAAGATCCAGATACCAACCTTGAAATAGAAATAAAAATACAGTGACGACACTCGACTTCCATTTCTATTTGCAGTATTGAGAATAAAGGGTGGATGTCATGCCAGTGCCGGGACAGTGTCCCAATAGTGAGAACGGCATGCGATATAAGGATAGTGGACATGGCAATGTCTAATAACGAGAGAATGGGAACTCCCAAAATTTTGATGTACGAAATTGAATGTCTGATACTTTTAGCTCTGCGAATCAAAGTAAGCATGTGATCCGCATCCAGCCTCTCTCTGTGCGGCATGGCCAATTTGGAGACTAGCATTATTTTGGATGATACCAACGTCTTTGGATCACCCTCTTGTATGAAAAGTAGTATTCGATTCATGGCTCAACGTTCCCAAGCATGCAATGTTTGGCTCATCTGTGGTTCGAACCATAATCTCATGCATAGGCTATGTCGCCTACTGCCGACAACACGTCTATGAATTTATTGATTTATTTCTGGGGGACGAAGTCATCTGGTTGGGTCCTCTAAAGAACTGTCGGATCATCAGTCAATCATGGGGCCATGTTTGGTTTGCCACGACTTGGGTGTCAAAACCAGGCAATTCTGTTTCGACCACATCTTATATCTAAAGAGAGTTGTCTGGATCTAGCCGCGTTGTCCTTAGTTTTATTCAGTTACTGGGTGAGTTGCTCTCACCTTGTTATTTTTACGTACGAACGTCTCACAAAGGTCATGAATTGGGGAGAAGAAAAGAAACCCTGCGTGCTGCGACAGAAACGAACACATCATTTCTGATCTATCGCACACTTGTTTTATATCTTTGCTTCGCTGGTGAGTGGTGCTAGGATTTCTACAAATATCATAATACTAATGCTTGATTGGTTTCGGATTGTTAGTTAATACGATGGTCCCCTCCCCTGACAAGATCAGCTTGCTTATTGGTAGCGGGATTAAGTGTAGCACGCATGAACTGTGACCAAGACTGACGCTGTACTGGCACTGGTGGCGCATTCATATTGAACACAGATTTGGTTGCCGCCATGATATCTCCGTCTGGTGATTGAGCAACATGTAATCGTTGTTGCGGCTGTGAGAACGCCATACTAGTGTTGACCATAGCTCTATCAGCGCCCGAACCACCGACAGAAATGTGAAATTGTAACGCCTCCTCGTCCGAGCGCTCGCGAGAGTTAAAAATCGGGGCACGGGAATTCAAAGACGCGAGCAATGAATTAGAGTAAATCTTTCCACCGCACATGAGTCTAAAGGACGTTCGTGATTATAAGTTAGCAAGTGCCAAAGGATGGATAAAATATCTAGACAAACAGCACGAAGTAATACATTGCTCCAAATTCTTTACGAAAATAGAGCAAAACCTCTGCAATGGCCAGGGCAGAAGTCAGTGCACCCGTCTCCAATGCTAAACGTGCAGTACGATGTAGTATGTGATTTGTGAATCTGAAAAGTTTATTCTTTTTGGATAGTAGCTGTAGGGTGTACCAAGGATCAGCTATTTCTATCGGTTTGTAAGTGTAAGGGCATCCAATTACCTGGATGACAAGTACCACCGTGATTATAACGTCACAAATTACGCTCAAAATCAGCGAACCCTTATATTTAATTGATTCAAAATTTAACATATCCATGGGAAGGCGAGGTGAAAACTCACGACCAAGTGCAAATCTATAACGGGAAGGATGCCATTGATGGTAAGCGAAAACATATTCGCCCTTCCTTTGATTGCATATAAAAGCGACAGTATGCATGATACAAGAGCGGTCTGTAAGGATCATTTTCTAGGGTTCTGTTTCCTCTTTAGTAAGTTCGCCCACGTACCGCAGAAATCAGGCTAATAATTGGGATCAAAATTACTTGCGGCCCGCCTAGGATCCATATGCGCCATG
>CEMU01569635.1:29550-42809 GCA_900068965.1 Calocybe gambosa | reverse complement strand
AGGATCATTAGACGGGATGGCCAGAAAAGCCACATTCGCGTTAAGGAGTATGGATGCCTATAAAATGTAAAACAGAGCCTTAAATAAGTATGTATAAAGAGGAACGAATATATCACACAGACGTGGACGATGTGTTCGCCCCACTGGGTGTTGAGTTTTGCAAAAAATTCTTCGCAGCGGTTCTTAAGGGTAAGCCGGTCAACCCAAAGATCTTCCATAGCATTGAGGTGGACGTTTGGAGCGGCAAACAAAACCGGAGAAAGCAGCCTGATGAACCATGTTCGTCGATGTTTTTCTTTTCCATAGATGGACTGTGATCGGTTTAGGCGGGCYCCATATTGTCCATGGAAGTTAAGAAAACGATCGCGCACTGGGACGATGTTAGTCCACTGAAATGCGTGATAATTTGATACCATACACAGTAATGCCATGAATCGTCCTACAGAGACAAGGGCATAAGGCAAAGTAGTAATATCAGTAATAGCGAACGGACCAATGCACCAACTAGAGTTATCGCACTCCGCACGTTCTAAACAGAAATCCATATCACTGAAAACTACATCTGCAACTGTTACTCACTTGACGCAGTTTTGATAATTTCAGCCATTTCCTTGAGGTCGGACTTAGTGTGATTAACCGTTGCTTGCTCACTCGTTACAACATCTGCGAGAGTAAAAACTTGGAAATTCCACCAGTGAATTATGGATGTCAGCGCTCACCAGTTCGTGAATCCGATATTACATTCATGACAAGGTCGTAAGTAGCGCGTGTCGCTTTGTTCACATTCGGGAATAAATCCCAGTGATACCTAAAAAAACACAGTTGAGTAAGTTGGAAATGAATAAGCACTTGGCGTACCAGTACTCATATTCCAGGTAGGATCCTGAATAGATACTGCATGAATGAGGGATAGAGTAGGCAATGGAAGGGATCATACGAATATGCGGAGGCTGAATGTCGCCCCTCACCTCGTTCAAAAACCGCGATATATCGAAAGGCTCCAGCCAGAACAAACTCCGAGTTGTGGCACAGGCATAATAATAGCCGCACCACAGTTCATCGTCCTCTTCAGTGATCTCAAGGACGAGGTGTGTATCGGGAGGTTGGTAAAGATTCCTTGACCTAGAAAAGTCCTCAATTTGCGTAATGAAGTCCTCCACTATCCTCATTTGATCGCGGTCCCAGATCCAATGCTCTGTGACAATTCTCTACCCCATATTCGTTAGGCAAGTGCCGCGAATGTTTGAAACTCCTGACCTTTGAGGCGTGGTAAAAATATGGCTGGCCTTCTGGGTGGGTGATTGGCTCCCAGCCTAGCGGTAGATTGCCCCTGAAAAGAAAAATTTACACGCGGCCTCAATACGAAAGGTAGCATGCCTACATAATGAAATCTTTTTGTGCAGCCCCCAGTCTATACCGAGCACGGTTTAGGGCACTATCACAAAGATATTCCCCATTAAACAATGTACTTTGCAGGAGGTACATGATAAGGGAAGTGCTCACACTTTCCGATCTCTCTTGTACCTAGGAACTTTAGTCGGCATGATCGGGTAGATATAATCGGAAATGCCAYTAGTGAAGCCYGTTGCMCYGGACCCTCCTATAGTGGCTACATCGCCTCCAATGTGTAGAGACGAGGCAGTGGGAACAACCAAGGAGACCACCGACCCGTTGATATGAGATGCTTGAAGAACAAGCTCGTTGCGTGAGATGTCATTTTCGATATTCGAGGTTAAAGTCAGAGAATCTCCTAGGGAAGACCTCGCCTCGGAACGGTGGTCATCCGTGCTATCTTGAAGCGTAGGTGAGTCTGGCGGTACCACTTGTAGTGCTATGTCAGAAGATGAGCTCTGGAATGAGTGCGTGGATATCGAATACGGGATCGTTATAGGCTGCGTGAGCGGCTGTACGTAAGGTAAGGCGATTTGGCCATCATAATATGATCTTGCTTCTCTCATGGTCGTGCTGTCTGCGTATTGAGACATGGGTGGGTGGGAAGGGACGGGAATGCTGCGCTTAGCGCGCAACACAAACACATGCTCCCGACAAGAGCGCCATAGAATTATCCAAAAATTGCGGCTAGACTGGACGAGACGCTTGAGGGGTATCCGACGAAGGGCCTGCAATAATTGAAGGATAAACCTAGGTGGTGCCATATGCAGCCCACAAGTGGTGGGGGACAGTACTTGAAGGTGCTGTGAATGCTGTGGTGTGTCAATACAATTCTGGCAGTGCCATGCCTTCTGATCGGAAGTCGGTCCTTTTGGGGAGATATGGAACGCCGACGAAAGTGAAGGCTAGCAGTTGTTCACAACGATAGAGATGAGCATGAAATCTCACAAGTTGGTAGTACTAATCTAATATACTTTGCATAATTCCTCTTGTTGTTGTGATTAGGCAATCACTTCAAATTCAAGCCGATTGGAAGAGAATGCCGGTTGATAGATAGATAACCGCTGAACATGGTAGACCAATGCCGGTTGTTAATTTTTGGACTGATCGTACATCTTGTCTAACCACCACGCCCTAACGCGAGAAACTCATGAAAGCAAACGAGAATACTGTGATATTAGGCGTAAAAGCTGTCCTCGTTCCGTATTTGCCTGAGCATGTCCCGGCAAGTCATTTATATATTGTTAATGATCCACAGATTTATTGTTCGCCGCTGATGAAGTGCATCAGACCTACCATTCCTGGATGCGTGACGAGGAGCTCCAGCGTCTTACCGCGAGTGAACCCCTAAGTCTAGAGGAGGAGTACGAGATGCAACGTACGTCATTTTCGATTGCGCCTTCTGTACTTAAATCTTACGCCTAGTAGGAAAATGGCGCTTGGATGAGGATAAGCTCACGTTCATTATTTTGGCCCGTGAGGAGTTGGACCTTCCTAGCCAAGCCAACAGGGGGCTGTCACCTCTGGATCCTCTTATCACGGCACTCCCGATGGTTGGGGATGTGAACATGTTTCTAAATGGAACAGCACCCACACAGACTGAAGATTTTGAGGCTGAATTGGAGATCATGATTGCAGGTAAGGCTTGCCAAGTCTCATGTACCTTGCGCACAAGAAAAGAGCCAAAGATAACTCGCATCTAGAGCCTGCCTACCGCCGCAAGGGCATCGCTTTGGAAGCCCTACAGCTGATGCTGGAGTATGTCACGGGTACTCCGCGTTCATATTTTGGTTCGAACAAATCTACAACAAGATCCACCATATCGCCCGAGATTTCACCTCCAATTGCAGGCTCTTCAGGCTCGAGGATCCCTCTGCAAGCTCTAGTCGCGCGTATCAGCGAAACCAATACCTCAAGCATTCGTTTATTCGAACTGTTGGGATTCCGGATCGTGAAACGCGTACAAGTCTTTGAAGAGGTTGAGATGCGCCTTTCGTATCAGAGGTCGGCATAAGCGCTCCTAGCTTCAATCAACGGTTTGCATTCTAGCGCAAGTTGGACAGATGGATCATAGTCGTGTGGTCCCCCTAACGCCGCATTCTAGGCTTAGTACGACACCGTGAAATGGCTGACTTGATAGCTCCTCCTATTATACAAGATCCGGGACAACCTTATGCAGATTGCGAGAATCCGCGGCTTCCCTTGGCGCTTGGCTGCTGACGATGATCGCTCTGCGGATATACATGTTTCACATAGGAAAGAATCATTTCAAACTTGTCTATACTCGCCAAATTATCACATTGAGAAACCATGGGGTATCGTTGAAAACAAGCAAAGAGAAATTGTGCCAAAAGGTAATGAGAGTGTGTAGCTAAACTAACGAATTATAGACGGTAAATTGGCTGACAGCTTGCAAATAGTTTTAATCTGTCTTTCGGCGGATGACACCGAGGGGGAGGAGGAAGATAGGGTTCGCCTCTGCAGCGAGCATATCGGCGATACCAATATAGTAAGCGATGAAAGCTGTAATAACACCGAGAACACCTCCAGCTTTTGTTGCTCTGCAAAAATTTCATGTGAGTAAAACATAACAAGTCTTTGAAAAAGAAAACCCACCCGAGGCTGGCGTTGAATTCACCACCAGCGAGACAAGCAAATGTCACGCCAAGGAACAGGAATAGAGCCATGAATGCGACACTTTTACCCAATGTGGCTATGCTGTTGTTTGGTTCATCAATTGATCGAACCAGGGTAAGAAATCAAAAAAGAGACTTACCCAAGGAAGAAGGTCACCAAGCTCCAACATACCAGATAGATACCAAGTGCGCTTTGGAGCTGCGATTCGTCTCCACCGTAGGCAGTAATGATACCACTTGAAGGAATCAGGATTGTTGCGTACGACATCCAGAACGCGCCGTATGAAGTAAAAGCTGCCGAAAGAGGTTAATTTGCGTCAGTAAAAGGTATTAGGAGCATGGAATGGAAGGCGAGATTGGGTCGATCTAGAGTCACCCCTGTGGTGACAAATAACAGACAACCTGGGGGCGAAATGAATATCCTCCCCACCACCATACGCGTCCGACTATGCGGCTAATCATAGAAGCGCGGAAATACGGTGGGGCACGCCCGCTTATATCGGTTGGCTGACGTGATGGTCGATGCGACAAATGAGGTGGAAACGATGCACTTTGGCGGAGAAGAGAAAGTAACGCGTACCTGCCGCGCCCCAAGCATTACCGCGAGGGAACTCCCACATGCCAGCGAGAAGCTGGGCAAGACCACCGCAGAAAATGGCCATTCCTACAACAACATTGGGATGCGAGATGCTGCGCGTGTGAATGTTGTAAAGGGATAGGATTAACGTTGTGGACGCGAAGGAGAACAAGCCCCTGTTATTGGATGGTAACAGTCAGCTGCCGAAAATCGACAACGGAGTGGTAAGGACTTACAGAGTTGCTGGGTTGGCAATTGTGGAGGGACGCGGCGCACGAACGGCGGCGGCGGCAGTCGGGGCTGCTTGTGTGGTTTCGGTCGTTCCTTTCTCCATATCTTGCTTGGACATTTTGCTCTGAGGACTGAGTTGTAATGTTGGTGACTGCAGGTGAGAGATGGATAGGGAACTAAAATTTCAACATGAGCCTTTATATAGGATCCATTTAATATTGTCGCCGTTGTTCTCACCCGATTTGACTTATTCACCTTGTACATACGCGGAAATTTGATTGCATTGATACCGCAGAAGCTGCCAATGGGTCATTGCCCGCCGCACCACACGCCGCCATATAGCTCCCAGCCCTCGCTCATCAGTTCTCAGCAGCAGAAGCTTGTCAATGCAGGTCCACAGAGAGGATGGACGAGTACTAGAGTCGTTGCTTTTGTGCTCAGTGCCATCCATCAAACGCAATCTAACAGCCGATTATTCGCCTCACGACTTCTTCATCTCCATCTTTCTCATCACAAACCCTTCCAGAAACGTCCGACCCCTCCATTTTGACGTTTCATCTTCCCTAAGTCGGTTGACTTGCATTCACTAAAAGTTGCATTGTATGTTGTGACGCGCTCTCTACATCCGAACAACACCGGTCTTTGTCCGGCGGAGCCAAATTCAGCTACTACTCTACCATCGGCAAGATCTCTTTCTTAAAGAACACAAAACGATCCGTGGGCAGCAACCCCAGTTCGTCGACAGTCGAGTTGTTCGACAAGACCTCAGCCGAAGCTTAAGCGACTTCCTCGGCCTTAACGAGTCTTTTACGACAACAATGTGAATCTAGCGGATGCTATACCGAATAGGTATACTCTACACAATCCTTATTCGCGCTCATCGGCTACAATTTTTTTTTTTCGAGGTCGATTCACTACTGGCAGCCACGGAATGTTCTAGTCCGCATCATCCTTACAGCCTTACAACGTGTTAACATTTATTTTGTTACCCACTGCCAGGCTTGAAGGTGTGAGTTGGACAACTGATGACAGTACACTGACGCGTACTGACGCGACGTCTGACTAATATTTTTAGCAATGGTGTGGGAACCCGTTAGTAGTGAGAAGGCGGGCGGCGCACATGCTAACTTAGCCCGATCCCCCAACACTATTACCTCCATCTCAGACGTTAGCGGCGTTCTGCTTAGCTTCACTCTCAGTGGAAGGTATATATGACCTCTTGTGCAACTAGTATAGGTCTCATGATTGACATTCCACACACGAAGTCTTATTAGACATGTGCATGACTGCCGAACAATCGTCGCTGTGTTTCCATGCTGCTGGCTTGTACCTGGTCGTATTAGCTGGTGAATTGTATTGTCGATAAGATCCTGTATTTATAGATCGACATTTTAGAAGAGCAGATATCTTACCCAAGGATCGAGAGTCTCTGAAGTGGACGCGAGAATCAGAATGTTTCTCCAAATACTCCAAGTCACATGTCAGCAGTCCATATATCTCAAGTGCGCTATCTATGATCTATGATCTATCGATAATCGCCATACTATTTACACTATCGACGTCGACAACAAAGTTCTTGATCTTTGTATGCTTCTCTATCAGGGCAATTCGAGGATGGGTATGGGTGGCCGACAAACAAGTTGAAGCGACACACTCGAAAATGTCGCGCCGTCAAACAAATTTGCCGTTCGGAGTATTGGGGGATTTTGTCTAATACTGTAGCTCGACTCGCTGCTCGAGGTTGCGCCTGTATATCACGTGTATTGCGCACGAACGGTACATAAACTTCACGTTCGCGTTTTGATTGCTCTTTAGAACATACTCATCAGGATCTATTTTATAGAGGCTGACCGAGTCTCGCATTTTTACAAATGCTGCATCATTCATATCCACTCGATGACGGTTTGCACTCACTCGTTATACTGAGAACATGATCCTTGCCATTGTGAGAGATCTCGAGGACCTTTGGTGTGTTTTTTGGAGTTGTTCTATACAACTTGCCAGCGAGTGGAGAGTTTATCTGATGGATACTTGTTTTGTGCCGTAGTAACTCTAAATAAAGTACATCCTGGGTGAATGAGTGTGCCTCAGCTCTTGACCATACAATTGTTTTGCATTTTGAGTATGAAACTTTAGCTTCACCCAGGAGAGTGGTTACGAGCCTTGTGTTTTATCTTTTTACCCTTTGCTAGCATCTATCACATTACCGGCCATAACCGCTAGTGAAAATTTCCTACCAAATAAATGAAATTGCCTACGAGCCCACTGCCGCCCCGCCCCGGACGGTGACACCAATGTGAGTTTCAAACCTTCACGAAGGAACTTTCTGACTTGCATTCTCCTTTCTCAATAATAGAAATTTCTTTTCATCGATGAGGGCTCAACGTCAAGCGCTTGAGCGCGTTGAGTCCAACATCCTGAAACGAAACATGCCGGGCTGTCCATGCTAGTCCATCATCTTTGATGGTTGGATATCCGCCATCAGATGCAAAAAAAGGGGCTGTGCGATGGTTTCCAACCCCGCCCAGCCACACAATAAAATATCCAGGATGCCCGCGTTTCGGCTTTTTCGAGGAGCTTGACGTTTCCCCCCCCCATTGTGTTGTACACACCCCCTACCGCTGGACGTTCTTTTTCGCAGCTGCGCTGCTATGCCATTTAAACACACACCGCAGTCTTCCGTCGAATCAGTCGTCTCGACCTCGTCTGGCTACAGTACGAGCGAGGGGCATCAGACACATTTGACGGTGGAACCTCAACATGTCTACTTCCCTGGTGGCCCTACTAGACCTGATGAAAGTATTGATTCGCTCGACAGTCTTGAGCGTACGTATTCCATGTCATTTTTCTCCAGGAAAGAAAAGACAAAGTCCTTACGTTCGTTTATCAGACAAACTTGCACCGCCCGGTCTGTCGTCGAATTATCGCGACCGGTGAGCTTTTCTCTTCTCTGCATCGAAAATGGTTTTTTTTAGACTTGATTAGCCCCAAGTTAATCGACCCGAACCTTTATCCAATCCCTCCCTCTCCCTCACCTTACAATCTTCCCAACACACCGCTCCATCCCAATTCCCCATACATGTGGGGTCAGCAGAATGACTCGCGCATGTCGGTGGTCTCAATTGACTCACGCTGGAGGAGGCGGCAGAGGCAAGCACTGAAGAGAGGTATCGTGAGGAGAATCAAGCTTACAAAGGGCAATTTCATTGCCGAATACCCCGTCCCGACGGCTGTTAAAAATGCTATCGAGCCAGTATATGCTGCAGGTGCCTCGACGGAGTTCTCGTAAGCTAATACACTGATTCATGAGACGGAATAAAAGTTGAAAGCCAAAATTGCAGGCATATGCGGTATACTGCTGCAACATGCGACCCAGACGACTTCACAGAAGCGAACGGGTACTCGCTCCGTACGAAGATGTATAATCGGGATACAGAGATCCTCATTGCAGTGACGTCGTACAACGAAGACAAGACGCTCTATGCACGTACACTACATGGGGTCATGTTGAACATCCGCGACATTTGCAAGACGAAGCAGTCGAAATTCTGGCGTAAGGATGCAGAACAGGGTCTCCCGAACTGGCAAAAGATCACCGTCGCACTCATCGTGGACGGGCTGGAACCTATGGACAAGAGCGTCCTGGATATTCTGGCTACGGTTGGATGTTACCAGGATGGTATCATGAAGAAGCAGGTTGATGGAAAGGACACCGTTGCTCATATTTTTGAGGTGAGCTTTATTCGCTTCAGGCTTGTTGGGACTTGAAGACCAAAAAAAAAATATGTAGTATACAACTCAGCTCTCCGTCGACCATAAGCCTCAGCTCGTCCTTCCCCAACAGGATGACCCCAACAATTTGGTTCCAGTCCAGATCATCCTCGTCGTCAAAGCACAAAACCAGAAAAAGATCAACTCCCACCGCTGGTTGTTCAACGCGATTGGGCGGCAGCTTAACGTACGCAGAATCCTTTACCTTTCTCTGCCTTTTTATCTCCTATTGACGCCTTCTTACAGCCAGAAGTCTGTGTCCTAATTGATGCTGGTACACGACCTGGACACAAATCGATCTACTATCTCTGGGAAGCTTTCCACAATGATCCTAATCTTGGCGGGTGCTGTGGCGAAATCCACGCAATGTTGAAGGGTGGCAAGAAGCTCCTGAACCCTTTGGTTGCGGCGCAGAACTTTGAGTACAAGATGTCTAATATTCTTGGTATGTTTGTAACTCTCGCTTTGCTATCCTGCAGACTGAATCATATACTTTTCGTAGATAAACCACTGGAGAGCAGTTTTGGTTACGTTTCTGTTTTACCTGGTGCATTTAGCGCATACAGATATCGGTAAGCGGAGTGCGTTAGATGCGCTGAGACGTGAAGGCTAATTTTGTGTTGTAGTGCAATCCAAGGCCGCCCGCTTGAGCAATACTTCCACGGTGATCATTCCTTAGCAGCGCGTCTCGGTGACAAAGGCATCAACGGCATGTCCATCTTCACCAAGAACATGTTTTTGGGTATGTCAATCAAATCTATCTCTCACACGCTTCGTTCCTAACCCTCAATTCTCTAGCTGAAGATCGTATTCTGTGCTTCGAACTCGTAGCAAAGAAGGGCGAGCGTTGGACTCTTACGTATGTCAAACCTAGCAAAGCTGAGACCGATGTTCCCGAAAGTGCGGCCGAGCTGATTGGGCAACGCCGTCGCTGGCTGAACGGATCCTTCGCTGCGTCGGTCTACTCATTGATCAACTTCTACAAGATCTATCAGTCTAGGCATAATGTTATAAGGATGTTCTTTTTACATATTCAGGCATTGGCAAGTCGAGCTCCAAAAGGTTTTCTTTTTTTTGTAATTCTAATCATCCACTGTGTAGTTCAATGCTGTCCAACTTTTCTTCACCTGGTTCTCTCTGGCAAATATGTGGTTAACGTTCAGCATCATCATCGATCTTCTTCCTAGTCAAGGCATTGTTATAGGCGGCAATGTTGTCGTCATTCATTGGATCAATCAGGCCTTGAAATGGATCTATCTCATCTTTTTGGCTCTCCAGTTTGTCTTGGCTTTAGGAAACAGACCAAAAGGGGAACGAACAGCGTACACGGTCACATTATGGTATTTTAAAAAAAATTCATTTCTTAATCCTTTAGTAATTTTTTTTGGCTGCTAGGGTCTATGCCATCCTCTCTGTTTATCTATTAGTCTGCTCCTTCTGGCTTACTGGTCTCTCCTTCAAGGCAATACCGGATGCGTTAGCAAAGCACAAAGGTTTTCTGGAGACGTTCCTCTCACCTCCTCTCGGCCCGCTAATGGCGGCGATGGTTGCAACATTCGGTAAGCATGCTCTGATCTTTGTGGCGTTTCCCAGCTCAATCTATTTGGCTAGGCATCTATTTCATTGCCTCGTGCCTATTTGTAAGTTCCTACTCGAAACTGGTGCTCACCGCATACTGATTTGCTTTCAAATCAGGCCGATCCTGCTCATATGTTCCACTCGTTCCCTCAGTATCTTTGTCTCGCCCCCAGCTTTATTAATGTCCTGAACGTTTATGCTTTCTGTAACCTGCACGACGTTTCCTGGGGCACCAAGGGCAGTGACAAAAACGAGGCCTTGCCGTCGCTCAAATCCAAGACAACCAACGGTGCCGACGCACCTGTCGTTGAGGACACGATGAACACACAAGAGGATATCAACGCTGCCTTCCAAGAGACCGTGACGCGTGCGTTGACCAAGGAAGAAGCTGACAACTCACGCGAGAAGCCGACCATGGACGATGAGAACAAGACCTTCCGTACTCGGCTCGTCGCTGCATGGATGCTTAGCAATGCTGCTCTTTCGATTGCCATTGAGAACATTCACGGGTGGCTTAATATCGAGTCGAAGAATATCACCGGCAAGTTTATCCAAAAGTGGCTCAATGATATGTCCCAGAAGCGGAATATGTACTTCACCATTTTGCTCTATTGCACATTCTTCTTGGCATTTACGCGTTTCCTTGGGGTGAGCTATCTTGAGTCTACACAGTGGAAATGCTTCTGACGCTATTTTTGTCATGATAGTGCTTGTACTATTGGACCCAGATGCACCTCTCTCGTGGTATCCGTCGCATCTTTAGGTTGAATTGAAAAAAAGTTTGGGATTTTTGGGTTCTTTTGCTTTGAGTTTAGTTTGTTAATTACGACACTATTCAGGCCTCGAATACATATACCTTTTCTTTCTTATTTTAAAGGACCCTTGGTATAGTACTCAGCAGCTGCTGTCGACTGGTAGCCTGATTGCGCCCTCTGCCCTTGCTGTTATGCTATAAGGCGGTTCGGCTGGCCTATGAAGCAAACCCTTGTCATGTGTTTATCCGCGGCGACGGCGGCAACATTTGATGCCTGTCACGGTTGATACCATTAGCTTACGGCTACAATATAATTAGGTTACAAACTACAATGCAATAGCAGGACTGTATTGCAAAGCTTTTAACACGCGCAACTCTTCAGGGGAAGATGAAGGGAGTATTGACGATAACGTGTATTACAAGAACAAGTTGTGAGGCCGATGAAGTGGATGAAAGGATGGATAAAGTTCCAGCGTCCAACACGCAAGTGCGCAGGACACGAATTATTCAACGATTTGTATACGAGTAAAGGAGTGAACAAGAGGTGCATAGGAGCATTTATAGTGTGTGTGTATGTATAAGGCGGATACCGGTAGATGCAAAAACCTCGGAAGTTCTCTACGCCCCATTACCTGACCAAAATGACGAAGATGCCGAAAAAATAGCAGTATCAAAGAGAAGTGGGTACTTTTTACTGGGTCTTGCACTCGTCCGGGTTGGCATTGGATGCAGCGTTGCCACCGCGGCCTTTTGGTTGTCCGCGATGGCGGGCAGGAACATCGGCGTCAGAATCAGACTCCTAAAGCTCTGGATAAGTGATCCAGACAGAGTGAATTTGTACAAAGTCTCACATCTTCCAATGCATCTTCGTCTTCATCATCATCATCATCCTCTTCATCAAGCTCTTCGTCATCCAGCAGTTCGTACTCAAGTGCTTTACCAGTAAAGTAATCCACGGCACGGGGAATAATTTTTTCCTTGAGATCTTCGCCGATCTGGTAATCCATCTCAAGTCTTTCTTCAAGTTCCTCGAGCTCCTCTTCATCTAAAGCATCGCTATCTAAGACATCTTCTGCAGGGGCGGTGGGTGGCGAAAAGAAGTTGAAGAAGGAATCGGTAGGGCGTGCCTTACGCACCAACCGTGTGCGATTAGTGTCTAGAAGGGAGGACAATCAACTATCGTATGGCACGTCGTCGCGGGGGGGATTAGGACCAAAACTAAAAACATACTCTTATTACGCTGTTTCTTAATCTCGAACTCCTTGGTCAAATCTTTGTCATCCTTCCACTTGATTTCAGTTCCGATGGCACGATCGTATACGAAATCACCCGAGTAGCCGATTTCCTCTTGATATACGTAGGTCTTTGTCAGACTCGTGTTTTCGAAGTACTCGTTGGGACTAAACGTAAAGATCAACTTGAAGCCAGGCTTAGCGTCAGACGAGCTATCGAGATATTCGACAGAGATATCCGTGAGATGCTTTAGTGCGCTAGCATCGCGGTCGGTAATCAGATCTCCGATGCCTGGGTGAGTTCGGAGCGCTGTGAGCCAAAATTCGGGAATGCCAGAGGCTGTAAGCGGAGAGTCTTTAGGGAGAGGAGTATAATCTTCGTCATCTTTAATGGAAAGCTTTTCGCCCGCTTCTATCTCTTCAAGAGTCGGTGCAGAAGCACCCGAAGTGATGGCGTGGCGACGCTCGTATAGAGGTTTTTGCAGAGCTAGATACTGAAGAACGTGTTATAAAAAGAGCACCGTCACGACGATTGGCGTGCAAACCTTTTTCTCAAGCTCAAGATACTCGCGCTTGTATTGATTCTGGAGCTCGTTCTGTTTTACCAGCAAGCCCTTGAGCGCTTCCACGCTCAATTTGACGTCGTTCGGTAAACTTTCAATATACCCGGAACTCTTGCCAATAAGACCAGCGAGCTTTCCTTGCACCATGCCTAGCATCTGCTGCTGAATGCTTGAGAGTGCGGGCTTTGACTCCATGTCCTCTTCATCGTCCTGTTCGTTATCTTCAGTAATATCGGGAACGGTGGGCCGTGAAAGACCCAGAGAGATAGGCGCTTGATTTAGCGGAGTATTTTGCGGCGTCGGTGCTGTGATGTTGGATTCACTATTGGATATGGGAACGTTGGACGACATGTTTTTTCTTTCTTTTGCGGGGAGGACAAACTGGTGAAAGACAGATAAAAATTAGTGATGCTTCCCCAAATATTTTGCGGAGTTTCGGCATCTGCCGGCTGTTGCTGTCGACCTCATTGCTCCCTGTATCCCTGTAACTCATACAACGCCTCCGAATCGGGCGACACGAGGCCA
>CEMU01569631.1:0-25847 GCA_900068965.1 Calocybe gambosa | reverse complement strand
CGTCTACTTTACCAATATATCGGATGGAGGGTCCAAAGAGGATAAATTAAGATGTCTTTGAGTACTGGTGGCTTTGCGAGAAGGTGCCAGAGAAGGTGCGGTTGCCACTGCCTTGTGAGACGATGTTTCGAAAGATGTTGGCTAAAGACAGCGTATTTTCGGAAGTACAGTACGTGTTAGGCGGCTTTTGCTCGCTCGTTACCTTATACTATTTTCTACTGCTATCTGCGCGTTCACCCAATGGGTACCCGCGCGATATCAATTCTTGCTCAACGGAAAATAGCTATGGCCCATCTTCCCACTTTTACCTGGCGTCCACGCGTTTGTCGTTCGTTTCCATCTTTTGGAGTCCTTGAGCGCCTACTTTAGGCGCAAATTGCTTGTTTCATATAAACGGGCTTCTGAACCGGCCTCGAGAAGCGTGACGTCCATTCAGACATGCATGGATCTCATGGTTGCGCACGATGTTTATCTGATCGCATGTCTCTTTTGGTACTGTCTATAACTTGAAGCTTATATAGAGTGTTTTTTGGTTGCTTACGGAGTACCCTCACAACACTTTTCAGACGTTTACACGAAATATCGTTCATTCTCGGTTTCGGAAATGCACGGGTCAACAAACGAAAATGAAAGGACCGACGCTGTCGTTGACGATGCCATGGATAAAGATATCATCATCGTGTATTACATTACTTCGCAAACTCTAAAGACTGCAACTGACCTGAACTAGAATCATGGGTGCAACAGGAGCTGGGAAAAGCACAGTAAGTGTTTCGTTTTCACAGGCGTTTTAGTGGCTTACTTGTCACCGCCAGTTTATCAACACGTTGATAGGGAAAGAAATTGCACCCGTGGGGAAAGGGATGCGCTCTGAGACGAAATCTGTCAAGCACTATCAGTTTCATCATCCTCACCCTCAATACGCCAACCATCGTATTTTGATCGTTGACACTCCTGGTTTTGACGATACGACAGAGACCGACGAGGTGATCTTGGAGCGTATCGCGACTTGGCTGGCTACATCGTGAGTAAAGTCTGCCTCTGTAACTACCCAATAGGTGCTGATGCTATTATTAGATACAGAGATGGAAAAAAGCACGCGGGGCTTATCTACCTCCATGACATCTCTCATAAAAAAATGGCCGGGTCCAAGAAGATTAATTACGAAGTATTTACAAAACTTTGTGGTGACGACGGCGCTACTAAAGTTGTACTCGCGACTACTATGTGGGGCGATGTTCAGAAGGAGGCTGGAGAACGACGCGAGCAAGAACTCAAAGAAGACTTTTGGAGTGATATGTACAGCAAAGGGTCAACTATTCATCGCGTTGAACTCACAGAAGAATCCGCACTTCAGATCGTCGACTCAGTTCTTTCACATGGTTTTGACAAAGTGGTCGCGATCCAACGGGAAATGGTCGACGAGCAGATAAATTTTGCTGACACGCAGGCTTCCCTCCATCTACAACGTTTGAAGGCGTACAAGGTAGAGGGAGAAAGCTTGGAAGCGGGGAAGATGCCAAAGAAAAACCTGGCGCAAAGGCTTTTTGGGGCGCTTTTTAAGCCTGGTCCATGATCATCTGGTAGTATAACTAAATGAAGTCATCTCACTAATATAATGAGATTTTGTGCTTTGGCCCATGGTCGTACCTATAGGCAAGGTTATCACAACCGTGCTCACCAATCATCATACATCGTGCAACAATCCATATGCTGCTCATACAGTTATGTTAACCCAGTCTTGGCGATTGTGCAGTCAAATTTGAATGGCTTTGCTGCGCGTTCGTCGACCTATTCTAGTTGAACCATCAACTTTCATATAATCTGGAGAGGTTAACGCGCTAATATATATATATGCAGTCGCATAGTTCAGCCAGGGATTCTGCCAGAATCTATCACTCGCGGTCAAAGGGTCCTTTAAGCTTTTGTTTAACATATGATCACTAGCACTCGCTGAGTTTGTCACTCAACAACTCGTTTACTAATTTGAACTCCTCTTGAAGGACAAGACTTATGGCCATCGGGTTTTTTTCACAGGACTTAAACCATGCTGGTTCCTCGCGGTATTGCATGAGGCTATCCTCGTGTTAAAGGCATCCAGATTGATTTATACACGACGTCTGCCGGGCCCTGTCTACGAGTTTCCTAGTGACACACCCTTCTCACGAGCAAAGAACGTCTACTACCTTTCATGATGTTTGGATTTAGGAGAACAAGAGCAGCAGGACGCTTTCCTCTGGCAACCAACTCAGGTGACTTTTTAGTGGAAGATCCTGCGAGCAGCGATGTCGTTGTTGTGTATTACACGTTTGAAATACTTCCATAAAGCATGGCTGACTTGCGACCAGGATAATGGGTGCCACGGGAGCGGGAAAGAGTACTGTAAGGTTACTAAATTTTGATGTACATTACGTTAACTCACATGCGCCTCGTAGTTCATCAACGTCTTGATGGGCGAGACTGTAGCAGATGTTGGGGATGGGTTACGTTCGCAGACGACGCACGTCCAGCATTATGCCTTCCCTCACCCTCAACACCCTGAACGTCGCATCTTGGTAGTTGACACTCCCGGCTTTGATGATACAGACCTAAGCGAGAAAGAAATTCTGAGGCGCATCGCAGTCTGGTTGGGCGAATCGTGAGTATTGTTTACATTGGGACTATGTATCTTCATGGATTCTGATTGTTTTATTAGTTATCGACTCGGCATGAAGCTCGCGGGGATCATCTACCTTCATGATATCACTCATAGAAAGATCCCAGGGTCAAAGAGAATGAGCTACGAGTTATTTGAGAAGCTTTGTGGAGAAGAAGGGGCTACCAAAATCGTGCTTGCCACGACTATGTGGTGCGATGTTCCTAGAGAGGTTGGGGCGTATCGCGAGAAAGAACTAAGAGAGGACTTCTGGAGTAACATGTTTAGCAGAGGGTCGACCATGCATCGTGTCCATCGCTCACAGGAATCAGTGCTTGGGATCGTCGATTCTGTTCTCTCGCAGGGATGGGCCAAAGGCATCGCGATTCAACGTGAACTAGTCGACGAAGATAAAAAGTTCGCCGAAACGGCAGTCTATAAACGTTTACTCGCTTGGAGTAGTCAAGAAGAGTTACCAAAGGAAAACTATCGTATATTCAGACGCCCACAGCGAAAATAAATAGAAGACGGATACTGCACAAGAAATGAATGTTGTTTTCACTTGGACAAAGAGAGCCCGCAATATTTCCAGGAAGTGGTGGGTCCGACTTTCAGAAACCATAAGCAAATTTTCAATGCCCAAAGATACTGCAAAATGTGGAAGCATAGGCGGGATTGTTTAATATTTTTCGCGAAGTTTTCCGCCGTCCACAAAAAATTCGACTGTACATAGTTTCCTTTTCTGTCAGGCCTCGAGTCGACACATGTTAGAATCCCTCATTTTCAACAAGAACATTAGCTCTCGGTGGATTACTGGATGTTGTCATAGGAAGTGAGAGATGTCACGCTGGATAAAGAGGTGATGATATTGTCGGCTTTCCTTCGGTTATTGCCGTTGCCGCATAAGGAAGGTCCACCAAGGCGCGCTTCGTTTGCTCATTCCAACGTGAAGCATCCCCTATTACAGCTGTCATCATCATTTAGGGAATGTTAGATGGCTCTGGGTATGTGAATTCGTCTGTTATGTGAGCACCCGCAATAAGTGTAACTTGTCAGACTGCGACAATCGTGGTCTTCTGCTCTTGCTGATGCTGAAGCAAACTTTCGACAGCTTCTCACGTCTTCTTCAAGTGATTGGAGGAAGGTAAATAACTCTGCAGATGGCTCACCTGGAAAGAAGGGCAAGGCAAGACTGTCCTCAGTACCAGAGCTAGCGGACGTCATGATACATCGAACACCTAGCAAAGCAGGAGACGATATTTACAGGCTAGTCTTGGATGTACCAACAAGCGGAGAAGTGATGTCTTTGGAGCCATGGAAAGCTGTTCTCACTACACCGGAATTGAGGCAGGAATGGGACCCTGCAGTAGAGGAAGCACACCTGCTGGAGATGTTTGACACCACGACCCGAATCTCGAAGACTAATTTCACATTGGGATGGCCAGCCAAGTAAGCTTTTCGCGTATTGCTTCAGCTTTATCCTCGGCTAAACCTCGTATTGCGCATAAGTCCACGCGACGCTGTCACGATTTCCCGTTCGTATCATGACGCTACCACTGTTATTGATGTTACCACATCACTTCCTCGCTCTCCTGATGAACCTGCATATTTACGCCCGTCTCCTCCTTTTGTACGATCACACATTTCTTGTGAGCTACTTGTGGTTTTTAGGATTGCATTCTAATGGCTGTTCGTCAGTGTTCGCCTGGTGTATACAATCCCTGCAACCTCAAACGACGACCAATGCCACCATGGATGGAAGCAAAAAGAAGGCCTCCCAAACAGAGAAAATACGAATGACTTGTTTTTGGCAGCACGACCTTAAGGCTCTCTGGGGTTTCGGAACATCATCAAACTTAACGCAGCAGCTGTCTACGATGTCCTTGGGTCTATTAAAGACTGTTTTGAAACGTGGCAGCCGTGTACCGAAGCTAGTCGGGTATGGAAATGGTGTCAGTATTGAACGCGTCCGGTTCCAAGTTGATCGTGAAGCCCTGACCATTAATTATGCCATCGTCCCCGAGGACGAAGATCACTCAAGCCAAACACAGAGCGCACCTGGAGTAGCAGAGCTGCATGTTATTCGTGAACAACGCCGCCTGACGCGTTCCATTGAATGTGTTTTGCCATCGTCTGAAGGTTGGGACGTGCGTGTAGTTACAAAAGCATCCTCCGAAGAAGTCGAAAATCTGCCATGGTCAGCACATGCCATTCGGAGTAGCTCGTCCATTTCCCCTCAGTTGTCCTCCATTCCATCTGACCAAATAGTCCTTCGAATGATCCATTCTGCACTCATCGATGACCATTCCGTATTGAAGGTTGCGGTGACGATCGAAATTTCTGGACCATCTAGTGGTCTCCGGCTCAACGGTCTGCCTCAGACTATCCAGGACGTGGAAGACAGGGATCCTTCTTCGTATTTTATATCTGAGCAAATGCTACGTGACGTGTCAAGCGCTGTAGGTCTTAGTCTTCAAACCACGTCGTCCTTTGGCACAGTCAGTTCTACTTCCAAAGAATCTTTGCACCCGCTCGTTCGTACGCCAACAGAACGTTCTATAGCAGCCGATAAGTCTGTGTCGTCAAGAGTACGTCGAAACTACATATACTTTTCGTCGCTTCTACAGGAACCAGAAGCCAAATGGAGGCGGAGTATGTATATTGGGTGATGTTGTAACAATTCTCGCTGATCTTGAGATAGCAACGGAAGGTCGTGGAGTATCTATCACACAGCTTGACTCTATCGACCCAACCCTGGTAGTCTATCGGGCAGAAGCGACGTTCGTTGGCGTTGGTTTATGGGATCTTTATGCGGTTGTTACCTCCCCGGGAGCCAAGATATTCTGGGACAAGCAGCACGAGGACGCAGTGTTATTGGAGGATGTCAACGAGCTTACAGAACTTTGGCATTACAAGACCAGGCCGGCATGGCCTACGAAGTAAGCATCCCGCTTTACACCCATCGTACTCACCATCGTAATCACCTAATTTATCACCTTAGTGGCCGAGACGCGGTTGTACTAAAGACTGTTTACAAATCACCAACGTCGATTCACGTATTCTCTTTCTCAACAGAAGAACCTCACCTTTTCCCAAATATCCTACCAGCCGAGACCAATGTCATCCGCACGCAAGTCGACCTGCAAGGCTGGGCCATCGAAGCCTTATCTCCAACTACAACATTGCTCACTCTGCTGGAACAGTCTGATCCTAAAGGATGGACTAACAAGACATCCATACCGACACATATGATAAATAATCTAGCTGGTATCGGCGAGTTTGCCATAAAATGTGGGGGGCCACCCATTATGACTCGCCTAGCAGGTGCTAGGGTCAATGATTTACGCTATGATCACGAACGATCCAGTTTTCGAGTCGAGTATGAGGCCTCCACAAGCAGACGAATGTCACCAGCTCAAAATTCAAATACACCCGATGATGAAAATATGGCTTCCCCTGCGATTGAATGCGAGATTCGATGCGATATTGACACTTGGGCTCAGTCACTGGACATCGTCGTAGACCCTCCTCCTTTGAGTATTTCATGCCTTCGGCGACACCGTCTATCGTCTGAAGGCGGAGGTCTTTGGATTACCCTGACCCATGAGGCATTATTTGTTGATGATGACCGACTTCTTACCATCATTCGCCGAGCTCCTGGAAAGGAGAAAGGTCTTATCATGGTAAAT
The DNA here is from genome assembly GCA_900068965.1 of Calocybe gambosa. Taxonomy (NCBI): domain Eukaryota; kingdom Fungi; phylum Basidiomycota; class Agaricomycetes; order Agaricales; family Lyophyllaceae; genus Calocybe; species Calocybe gambosa. Next base: position 19,523 of record CEMU01569631.1, on the reverse strand, counting down.
GGGGCCAAAGTTCCCGTCGACTCTGAGGAACTTCCAGAACATGAAATCAAATTGCTCACCAAGCAGAAGCGAGTCAAACCACCACGGATACCACTCGACCAACCTCCCGTTATGAGCGTCATACGACGGCGGAAGGCAGAATGGGACGCGGATTCCGGTGGCAAGGAAGGGGCTCAGGCCAGCATTATGACTCATGGACTCAGCACCTGGGCTTCTGCTCCACGAATACCAAGTCCACTGACTAGGCTTTTCAACTACGCTGTCGATCAAGCAACATCAACGACACAGCAAGCAGTAGCTGCCATCTCGCCCGCCGCAGCGTCAGGCGGTACATTAGTACCATCTCCGCTCAAATTGCCTATGCAGTACGCATTGGATGCCCTTGCATGGACGCAAGAAACACATGCACAGTTCCCCTCTACTGGGTGGCAACTTGTCAGCGATAAAGGTCTTCCAATACATAAAAAACTCGCTCCTGAGATATGCCCCGTCATACCCGTCCATAAAGGCTTCAAAGTCATTGAACGGGTGTCCGCCGACGAATTAGCCGCTATCATCGTGGAACCTGACTGTCAGAAGAAGTGGAGTGACCGATATGATTCTAGCTTGCTTTTCGAGTCATTTGGAGGGAACGCGGCTACTTCTTTTCTTGTGTCAAAGACAGGTTTTCCATGGAGGGATCGAGGTTTCTACCTTGCCTCAGTTATGGCCCGCGCCCTGACAACTACTTCCGCTTTGCAGAGGAACAACAGTGCTACTGAGGTGGCTGAACAATCTAACGGCGTTCGGAATGCGATCTTTTGTGTCTCTGCATCATTTAGTCAAGACTCTGTCGCGCAATTTTCACCAGCGAAATACAATCCATATGGGTTACCCATTGGACGCGTATATGTAGATGCGTGGATACTGGAAACTCTTGATCCATACACGAAAGAAAATTATGCCATCCCGTCAACAAGATGCACAAGGCTCGTTGCTGTCGACTATGCAGGAGCTATACCTGCAGCAGTTAATTCAATGATCAACGTTGCGCTCCCGCGAACCATTTTGGCGGTGGAGTCTTATATTAAGGGGCTTTCGCCACATCCTGTCACACGACTTCCGGCCTCCGGTTTGGCGATCACAGACAAGAAAGTAGAGGGGCACCTTACTACTACAGCTTGGAAGCTGAAGAAGCGAGATGAGAAGAGAACATTAATCAGGACAACGTTCACATCTGCGAATCATGTTTACACCACGACGATCCTCATTACACCTCAATCATTCGGTCCGACGTCCTCCAACACGTCCAGGATCATGGATAATAGTACTTCTGCAGAACAAACACCACGCCCTAGCAAGCTTCAATTAAGCCCCAACCTTCCCACTCACTTCGTCGAATCTTCCCCTGAATCTGTTCAATCCGACAACCCAGTAAGCCCAAACCCCATCTTAAGCGATACGAATCCTATTACAGGGCTCCCAACCCCCTCGCCTCCTTCGTCACCACCTGCATATCCTCTTGTTTCTCCTCACAGACAACGTACCCTTTCAGCCGCGTCCCCGTCTACATATCCGAAATCTTTAATACGTGCCCGTGCTTCGTCCTCTGCGTTTACGGCCAAGGGGGAGGTCCGTCCTCTGACCGATCTTGTAGTTGGTGAAATCTTCGTCGATTCAAGACTCTACCCAGGTAGCTACGATGTATCCTTGAAGTCTCGTATACGCACGAAATGGAAAGCAGGTGCAGGGGGTGAGTATGTACCCCTGAGGTCACTTTCTTCAGAGGGGAAAACCTCGACAATGACTGCAGCTGGACCGGATGCCACACCAGAGGGTCCGCTACCGCTTTTCTACTCAATTTACACAGTACCATCATCGCCATTGCATTCATCAGGGCTTAATGAAGGGAAAAGTCCGACGAGGCATCTGTTGCGCCTTAGTCTGCCGACGGCGCAATATCAGATTCCGACTGTGCAAGATCCGTTGACCGGCGAGGTGCAAAGTGCGCCCCCGATGCCCGCTTGGCTGACAGATATGGGTGATTTTGGTGCGGTCGTAGAAGTTGAGATCAGGCCGAGGTCTGATGTAGGAAAGGGGACTGTTGGGCGAAAAGTGAAAGTAAGAGTGGATGGGAAAGACGCGCTAGTCATGGACGAGAAAGAATCGTTGACAGCTCTTGGAAGAGAGGAATTGCTGGATGACCGGGTGTCTAAAATGGGCATTCTTTCACGGCGAGTGTTGTCACTTTGACTTTGCTCAGGAAAGGTTTACTGACGTGTACTTTCGTCGAATAGAATACCGAGTGAATCGGAACCATTACCTCAGGAGCTCAAAAACCCCGTGGCTATTGCTGATGACCTACTAGACCCTACAAAGGCGGATCCTAGCACACCTGACCCGTCTAGCGCAGTCGAGGAGACAAGTTCTATTTCTGAAGGCGCTGGTGCGATATCAAGAACAGCAAGTTTTTCTTTTTGTAATGACTCCACTTATACTGACTAGAACCTCGTGTCGCAGCCAAGTGACCAGCAAGTAGCCTCTCCGCCGACGGAATCACCACCTCATGCCTCTCATGTGACCTCTTCGGGAGGCCTTCTCGGATTTTGGCACGCATACAACAACCCGCTCTCACGTTTTTCAATAGCAGGCACGCCTGTAACGACCGCAACGAATTCAGATATAAATTCGAATAATCAAGCTAGGACTACTAATACATTGACTGGGGGTGTTGACGATGCACTGGCTTTAACAGGGCCGTCGACACCGCCGAAGAAGCTGCCTGGAGGACTAGGGGATCTAGACGGAGCAGCGGTAGATAGGCCAAATGGAGGCGCCAAGCGACAGTATTCGCTATCTGCTGTCCTCGTGTTCGCGGTTATCGCGTTCCTGATTGGCTCATTGCTTCGATCGCTTTTATCACCAGCCGATTTTATTTACTTTGTCTCTGACATGCAGGATGCGGAAGAAGCGAGTAAGGGCAGTGGGTGGAGAGAAATTCGGAGATTGTTTGAAGTGAAATCAATTGTTGGAGGATGGGACTTTCAGGTGGCTGTTGTGAGAAGACATTGAATAACTATAATAGTAGTCTAATAGTAATACAGTTGGCCATTACACAAAGGCGTTTTTTATTTTATTTTATTGTGCGTGTGTTTTTTTTTCGCCGGCAAATTCCGAAGATTAAATCGGCGATGAATTTCAAATGGACATGGGTTCCCAAATCCCGCTGTCTTGACTTTGAACCCCCCGACGTACAGCCCTGTCCCGCCGCCGTCGCCAACAGCGGCTACCTCCCTCTCACCATCCCCAGCATTTGTACTATCTATCTCAATACTACACATTTACTCTGTATTTCTGCCTTATTTTATCTCCTCTCTCCACGGAACCTAATTCTCACATAAAAATCACTGTACCCACGCGCCCCCACAGGTGCCACTGACTCGTTGCACCTCACTCGAATTCTTTTCTATGGCCAGCACTGTCTCCCAACCAGGCCCTCCTCAACTACTATCACAACCTGACAGCTCACCACCACCTTTATCATGGGAAGGCGACAAGATGTCTGTCACACACATGCCATCGCTAGCTTAGGCCTCATTCTAACTTTTAACATAGGTTCAACATCTATATCTGGGACTACTGCTCCAAAAGAGGTTTTCGAAACACTGCTCGTGAACTCATGAATGAAGCCGATATCGCACCCGAGTCAGCTCCCCCGATCAATGCCAGACAAGGTCTGCTCTTCGAGTACGCCCTTCAATTTTTTAATTTTTTTTTTACTCTGCTCTCATCTCACCTGATTGGCCTGTTTTAGATGGTGGAGCGTATTCTGGGTTCTTTTCTCTGCGAAAGCAAGCGGTAGCGGGCCAGAAGAAGCCATGCTGTATACACAGGTGCGCATACCATTTCTTATCTCGGTTCCGATTTATACTAACGTATGGCCCTAGCATCAAGCAACCCAAGCAATGCAGCGTCAGGCGAATCAGCGTATGCAAGCACCTCCCGGGCAAGGTTTACCCCCTGGGCAACAACCCCAACCTGGTATGCCTCAACCCCCGCCCCTGATGGCCCGACTTGCGAATGGCATCGCTCCACGACCTGGAATGGTCACATTCATGCCCAACGGATCCATGTCCAACGGTGTTGGCCCTAATCAGGGATCGATGCAACCGGCAGGACCTAATAGTTTTTCTATGGGTGGTGGACCGCAACCTAACGGAATTTCTGGCCCCCCAGGAGCGCACTCCTCTCAAGGACAAAATTTTCAACCGATGCCTCCCGGTCAGCGTTCATCCATGAGTGGCGGAATGCCCCCGCAGCAGCCTCCACAGCAGCCAGGTCAACAAAGAGTGCCCAGTGGTCCCTTCCAATCATCTCCCAACATGTCCAATTCCCCCCAAAACCCACTCAACCCACACCACCCTCAACACTCTCAACCCCCAATGGGCCAACTCGGTGGACCGTCTCCGAATTTGCAACACCTCAACCGCGGCGGCATGCTTCCACCTGGTCAGGGTATGAACCCTATGAATCCACAGCAAGGTCAACCGGGTAACGCTCCCCCACCTCAATACCAACAGCGATCACCTAGTCGGACCGCAAGTCCAGCTCAAGGGCAAGGAGGCATGACGCAGCCGAGTCCATCGCTCTCTAACCGGCAGCCACCTGGGAGTGGTCAGATGCTTTCTGGCGCAATGGCGGACAACATCAACCAACAGATATTTCAGATACCAAACGCAGCTATGATGCAGATTAAACAGGATCTAGGTATCGATAAGGACGTCTCTGCGTTCACAGCCCAGGACAAGGTAGGCTTTTTCGTCCCGAGATCGATCGATGAACTCATAATTATGTACTGACTACTTTCACGTAGCAACGGATACTTAACCACTATCGGTCGAAGCCGATGCAGCAACAGAATAAACCTATGGGTGGAGGGCCAGATGGTGGAGGGGGACCCTCGAATCCGATGATGCAACAGCCAAACCAGCAACAGCGGAACAATACTCAACAAAGAAATATGCAACAATCCCAGCAATCCCAACAGCGAGGGAAGCGAAGTAGCACATCTCCTGGAGAGGAGGTTAGTCTTTCTCTTTCTTCTACCTAACAGACCTCGAACCTCACCGTTTGTGCAGCACGAGAATCTACCACGAACTGAATCTTCGCCACCCGAACGAAAACGGCTACGTCCTTCCCCCTCGGAGCAACCCGCCGCCATTCCGAATATGGGCTTCAATCCGCAGCAACATCCACAACAGCCAGGTGGGCCGCAGATGATGATGGGTCCGCAAGGGGGTCAGGGTATGATGGTAATACGCGGTCCGCAAGGTATGGGCATTAACGGAGGTCCGCAACATAATCAGCCTCCATCAATGGGCGGTGGCATGAATATGGGCGGTATGGGTATGGGTGGGCCAATGGGAGTGCCACACATGCAAGGTGGACCGATGAATCCTCCAATGAACCACCCTGGTAACCTTATGCAGGTATGCTTACTCCGCTCTGATTGCAGAATTAACTTCGAACTCATCATTTCTTTTTTTTGCATTCGTTGTCGTTGTCCAAAAAGAACCCAATGCAAGCAAGAGAGCAGCTCATGCGGCAACAAGCTATGCTCCCTAAAGGACCCCAGCAGCCTGGCATGATGGGCAACATGCCAGGAAACGCTGGTTCTCCTCCCTCTACTGATCCGTCATCCTTCAACATTGGCGGTTCCCTTACCGGTCAAGGTGGACCAGGGTTTGGGCCCCGGATGGGACAGAAGATGATGCCCCCACCATCCCCGGCCATGAACGGTCCTCCAAAGGACCAGAACGGATCCAACGTTCTAGCGAAAAATCCCAACACCCAGAACCCTAGCATGCCTGTTAATCACAGCTCACCTCGAAATCCACCACCCAATTCTTCGTCGAATAATGCTGGGCAAACACCCAATGCAAACGGCACAGGACCTCCCACCCCCGCTCCGCAAAATCAGAACCAAGGTCCTCCCGGTTCGAACCAAGGCCAAGGTCTAGGCATTTCGGGACAGAACATGGCCCCATCACCTTCGTCTATTCTATCTGGGCCTCCGCCCATGAACACACCGTCGATGAATAACCAGCCCTCGTTGAACGCGGACATGCCTGGTGCGGGCATATTCTCGACAGATTTCATACAGAGCGTAGCGAGCTCGTTAGACGAGTTCGACACTGGCATATTCCGCCCGGACGGTGACATCAACTTTGAAAGGGATTTTGGCCAGTGGTTCAATCCTGATGATGTGCCCAGCTTGGAGATGAAATGAATTTCTCTACTGACAGTGGGCGGAATGTGATTCTGGGATGTTTTGGTTCCTGGAGGTCCCTTTCAGGGTGTTCGCTGACTGCCCGCGTGAATGAGGAGACTCCACGGTCGTGGATGTTGCCGTTGCATAGTGGATGTATCTGTTCGGGCTGTTAAATCTGTTCGAGGTTGTGGGGTGGCTCAAGTCGCCGGACCTGGTGTTCTTTGTATGTCTTGCTGTTAGATTATTGTCTTCTCTACTTCCTTGTTGCGTATGTTTTCTTCTCAAAAGTCTCTTCTTCGTCTCCTTTCTTGTTCGTGCTATCCTGCTTTTAACTTTATATATATTCCTCCACCTTTGAATCACCTATTCATTCCATTCGCCCAGCTCCTTTCCTGGTTGTACTTTAATTTTTACCGCGCGTGTACAATTGCTCCAACTCATGGCCTTTTGGATGGAGAATGGAATCTCTATTGCATTAGATCGACAGAAAAGTCTTGAGGAGCGTCGTCAATCTTATCTAAATTGATACAGTGCGGCCGAAGAAGCAGACTTTTATAATTGTATTCGTCTAACCAGATCTCTAAGGGTTCATCGAAAGACCCGGGTTCCCTAGCATGACAGATAACGCAAACACCAAAAATGGAATGATATTTAGATCTCGAAGAAGGAAACATGTGGTCGGACCTGAGTGAGCAGCCAATAGCCTGAGCTGCGTTACACAAGTATGATATCTCCACGTATCCTGCCCATAGCGTGTGACTGAGTAGCCGAAGCTAGCCTTGGTGTGTCGCAGACATGGAAGCTCAAATTCGCCACAATGAAACATCTTTTTAACAGCTAGAAAGTACAATGGACGAGAACCACTTGTCAAACGATAAGAGTCTAGCTCCGGGAAGCAGCCTAGGACTATACAAAGATAAAAACATAAGATAAACTAGCACCTTTTCGTGACATTCCCTCGATGATTACATTCTTGAAATCCATGTGATGAGAATAATTGATGGTCCCATGATCAGAGGGTTGATCCGAGGAGAGATCGACATTAGGTGTCTCTAGGAGAGACATACGCCTGGACGTGCTTTCCCCGACGAATCGGTACAAAATACTCTCTGAAACTGACATTTTCAATGCTGGTGCACCGAAGCAATGTAAGTTCAAATACGGTAGGTAATTTGGTTCACGTACCTCGCATCTTTCAAGTCTAGAGCTAATTTTCGGAAAATGTTGCCAAATATGATGTAGAGTTCGCACCACGCAAGGCTTGAATAGAAGATGGGGTGTATGAGCGATTACGAACATGAAAATGGTCTGATCACGTACTTGATTCCTAAACAACTCCTTGGGCCTTTGGAAAATGCGACAAGGTACTTTTCAAGCTCCTGCGAATGTGCCTGCAGCCATCGTTCTGGCGAAAATATATACGGGTCGGGAAATATCTCCGGGTTGCGGTGTACCATGGTGGCACCTATTGATACCACAGTCTGTTTGTATGCCGAATAAATCAGGTCCATGACGATTACACCATAGAACAATTTACCCCTGCAGGAACAGTCGTTCCAGATATCACCGAATCTGTCGGTCCAACAATCCTAGCCAACGGTGTTACTACGCCGTGGGCCATTCTGAGAGACTCTTTGATAACAGCGGTCTTAAGAAATGTCAGCGTATCAGTAACTGTTGGCAGTCAGTCACCGACCAGATAAGGCAACTTCTCCAACACCTCAAATCCGACCGTAGAGTCCAAGTCTGGCCAGGCACTTTCCAATTCCTTGAGAAGGGTGGCGTGTACGTGTTGATTCGTAAGAATGTGATACGTTCCGACCGTACAGACATTCCCTACGGTATCGCTACCCGCAAACCGTAGATAGAGGCCTTCATCCAATAACCAGGAGCGGGATAAGGGTGGAACACGCTTATTCTCAGGCGAAGGATTTAAGAGGTGATGATATATAGTCTCGTGTTCAATGTCAGCAAGACTGGAAGGGTCTTTCAAAAGCTTGTCAATCTGTGCACCCATCTGCCGTCGCTGATCCAGAATTCCTGTCGTCCCAGGCTTTAAATAGGCGGCAGTCCATTCAGGGACGCTGAGGAGGAAATGTTTGATCTGGGGGAAATATTTGAAAACCCATATCATAGGCAATGTGGCGTCAATAGCGGCGAGAACATCGTTCTGGAAGTATTTGGAAAGTGTAAGACTGCCTTTGAGGCCAAAGCAGTAAGAAGTGATGATATCGAGGCTCGTAGCACGAAAGGCAAAATCCAGGTCAGCGGCCTCGTCTGTCTTTGTATATTCAAGCAATCTCAAAATGAGATTGTCAACCTATAAACCCATAAGGCGGATGCCACCAATGTTTATTGCATGCAACAAACCTGAGTCTGAACCACTTTCTCCAAGTTCAAAATAGCTCTCCTGGAGAAAAATGGTCCAATGAGGTTTCTCCTTCGAGTCGCTTCATGATGGTCGGTCAACGCAAAAACTGAGAGGTCTGTAGCAAAACACTCGTATAAGTGGGGTTGTTTGGTGAATTTCGTTCCCATTCCATAGATGTCGGCGTAAGCGTTTGGGTCAGAAAAATGAAGCTGAGATATTCGGTAAGGAAAGATGTTAGTAAAGGATGATATATTTTACCTCATTCGGAGCCACTCTGACAACTGGGCCTGGTAAATTCAGACATGAGCATAAAATTCGCCTAGGAGATGCTAATCATCGACTGACCATAGGTGGCGTGTAGGTATTCAAGGTGTGCCGACCACCCCCCATCCATGATAATATCATAATAAGCTTTATATAATATGGTCAATGCAGCGAGACGCGGACCAGGATAGGAAGCCAGCGGGTGGAAGAAAAGCAGCTGAGTGCCTTGGAAAATGCCGTAAATCACCAACAGGCAAGGAGATGCGATAGCTAAGCTCTGAATATACTCCATCGTACGATAGGTGATGTGGCGAGAGCAGTTTTTCACTTATAAATATACGAGCCCGAGAGAGCAAAGAGCCTGAGATATCCTATTATATCATAGTCACTATGTCCCCCTCGAGTGGGGCATTCAGCCTTGCATTTACACGCGTAATGAACACATTACATTCTATGCACAATACCCTAGATCGAAAGCATCGGGGCGCTAGCGACCTGGGTGGAGAGAATAATAAGTCTAGCATCAAAAACACTAGAATATCCGGATCTTGTGTTGTCGTGGGGTACGAGTGTTATATGGTAGACCGGTAGTATGAGGAAGATCAGCTGAGGGTGCTTAGTATCTGTGGCACCGAAGCTTGAGGCACGTGTTACCGCGAGGTGGATCAGATAGACCGTTGGAGGCATTGGGTAAGTGGCACGTCGGAAAGAACGATAGAGCGGGTACAGCGGTTAAGGAAAGGCGCCCCTAGGATACTAGCAGCCCGAGATTCTAAGGGACAGCAATTTTTGCCCCATCATTTTTCCTGAGAGGCAAACACGCGGCCAGGATTAGATTAGTAACCGGGTTTTCAGCAAGCGAGCCCGATTGCAGGAGCCCACAGAATCTAAACCTTTGGTCATCTAGGAGTAACAAAAGGCTCGTTGTAAGTCCCGACTGGTTAGCAAAAGCATAGTCGCCTCTGCGCCTCTCGCAAGTACTGCACACTCTGCAAGCGAAGAGTTTCAAGTCCTCATTGATGTTATGTTTGAGGGTGTCCATTACAGCTCCATAAGTTAAGCACAAAAATGGTAACCTCAAGTGCGATGTTCGGGTTACTGATCAGCACTCCAGCTTTGGGGAAGGCGACGCAGACGAGTTAGAGGACCATTGTCATGAAAACTTGCAAAGCACACAGCCACCGCACCACACCTGTCAAAATGCGGTAGCGTTATGATTATTCAACCAACTATGTTCATATGTCGTTATATTGTAAAGATAGCAATAATTGTAGAACGGGTGTGTAATAGAATGTAAATGCCACGAAACCCACTAGGAACCTGAAAAAAAAAAGACGCTTAGACAGGATGAATTTTGTCAGCATTGCCTTGGGACTCTGCCATCCTCCGGCGTCTCTCCCCAACTTTCCAAATCACGTCCATCAGCTCTTGGACTACTTCGCCTCCTGGACCCCATTTCTCCACTTTTGCACAAGGCCGGTCACTTTGCGGACCCAAACCGCCACTAGCATTTTCTCTCTCAGCCTTCGCAAACCTAATTCTCTCCTCCCGGGTCAACTTTGACCTTTCCCTCGTAAACCTCCCCACATTCTGAGAATCCGCCTCAAACACCTGCTCAATCCCAGGAGCTGGAAGGTGCATTGCCGAAGCAGCAATAAGCAAATGCGACGTTGCATCGTCCAAACTTGTCTCGGCACCATCCCCAGCAACTCTTGGATCTAGATGGTGGTGGACCTGTTCCACTTCATCATCATCGAAGGGTATCAGCTGATCAGGTTTATCCGAATCTTCGCTCCCGTCGTGTCCTAATGCGGGCAAGCTGTCTTCCCCCTCTCCCCATTCTTCATCCTCTTCCTCCATATTGTGTGGGTCAGGTGGGAACACAGCTTCGAGGAGACGTTCCCGGCCACGTTCGCATTCACGTAGAGCCATTCCGAGCTCGCGGCGCATGCGTTCGTAAGCCTCCAGTGCAGGCGAGGTAGCACCGGGCGATCTAGCAGCAAGAGGTAAGCCACCGGACATAGGTCGTCGTCGTTTCCTCGGTTGATCGGAATCAGAACTCAAATCGACCTCTTCACCCAGAAACAGGACACATTGATCCAGATTTTCTTTCGCATTCTCTAACGCTGACAAAATCGCCTCAACATGAGTCGCAAACCGGGACAAGTTACCAGGTGCCGGGGCGAACGATATACTCGCTGGTCGTTGTCTGATAGTCTTGAGCTGCGGAGACGAAGACGTCGAAAGGTCCGACCCATCGTCAATGCTTTTATCGCTATCTAGACCCAAGCACGGGGTCGGATTCTGATCGCGTAACCTCTGTTGTTCCACCTCCGTCAAAGCCTCCAAAAGCCTCGACGATGCATCCGTTAACGCGCTCGTCAAAAGCCCCATCACGCTCCGAACGTCTTCCCAGTACCCCTCATCTTCCTCGTCCGCGAAGCGCAGAGCGAGGAGGTGCGAGGATGCATATCGTTTTGATGCTAGGGCAGATTGTAACGCAAAATTGAGCGCTGAGAGCGAGAACGGGTGGCGTGTAGGTTGAATGGGCGTGAATCGTGATCCTGAAGGCGATATTGTAGTAAATGGTGTCGGGGGAGTTTGCGGTGGATGGGAAGTAGAAGGAGCAGAGTGACTTGGTGATGGAGTCGACTTGAATATACTCATACCTGCGCTTTTCTGTTCACGACGTAGCTTAAGAGCTGCTGCTCCAAAGTGAACTGTCGCATCAGCACTGTGGGGGTGGGGATAATCTCCATCATCAACGTCTGACCCCGTCTCCTCAGTAACGAACGGCAATGGAGCCGGTAAAGGCGTCACTGGCGCACTGGCGGCTTTCAGTATAGGATTGACATCTGGTTGAAGCAGCGAAGAGAGATCTGATCTGCGTTTCTGTCGACGTTTAAAGAGCAAGTTAGTTGGGCTCCCGGGTTGATTTGCATGAGGCCCACTCCATGTTTGCCGTTTACTCTTTAAAGTTTGGAAAGGATCACTCGGCATTGAAATTGTGCGTCTTCGAACAGGAAGAGACAGAGGTCGAGTAGTTCGTTCATGCGAGAAGGATTGAGCCATAGGGGAAGGCGGAGCGTACATTTCGGAAAGTTGGGAAAGCTCTGAGGGGGAAGTCAGGGCAGAAAAAAGCTGGCGAACATTATCACATTGGGTTTGAGTAGTTAGTAATGTTGAATGTAGTGCAGCGCGGATAGACGATGCTGGGGATGTCGAGCTGGAGGGATGAAGGTTACACTACACCATTTGAGGACAGCAGGAATGGAAAAAACTGACTTGGGCTCATCGCTGTCGAGAAAGCTGACAGCTTCCTGAACTACAGAATCCCACGTATCGCTGGCATTTACCAATTCGTTTAAAGATTCCAGAGACTGCAAAAGTGTCATGAAAGAAAGGAGTGTGAAAAATAAAGAGACGACTTACGGATGTCGTGTCGTGTTTTGATACTTCACTGACGGGTAATATGCTGTACATAGTAGTCCCAAGAGATAGCAGGGTTAAAAATGTATGACCGGCATGAATAAGAACGGCAGCAAAAAGAAGTGACAAGGAGGGTATAAGATACGGAAAATCGGATGCGGGGGTTGGGGTTGGTGTGGGATGAGGTTCGGGACTTGGAGTACGGCTATGGTCTAGTCGTCCAGGGATTGAAGGCCGAGGTGTTCGTCCATGTGAAGATGGTAGAGCAACGGCGAGTAGGGAAGATGATATAACGTGATATTTGAAGCGTTCAACAAATGGGGTTTGTGTGTTCGAGGGGCGTAGAAATGAAACAAGAGTGGTAGCTGCCTATGATGATGCGAAAGGGTGAATGATCCATAGATGTGTATAATGCGGTTATTGTACCTGTATAAAGTTGACCACAACAGTTGGATAAGATTCCGTGGCGTCGATGTTTTCATCTCCTTCTGGGTCCAAGTCTCGTAAGGGATCGAGTTCATACTCGAGTTCCGCAATGGTTCCAGGGAACAGGTCCTGCACCTCGCCAGCACCTATTTTATGGTTATCAGCGTATTCCAAGATGGATGTGTAGAAGACAGACTTGAAAGGTATTGCTCGAGGGGGTGTTGGTCGAATAAGGCTTGTGCCATTTGCTTGTTGCTGATGTCGTTAGGTATCGTGAGGCAAGAGTAAAGACTGTAAGAATGCAGCTTGTAGCACGGAGTTGACGTTGACGTTGAGCGTCGTGAAAGAGAACTGACTTGTACACACAGAAATTTCATTGTTATTACATAATACAAATCCAGTCTAACCGTGCCTGGGTATCTTGAGCATCATGTATTTTTAATTTGTGCTGTATTATTATTACTTTATTGCGGAGAAAACAGCGACGGACGCTAGAGATCATCAACGTAACGTGGTGAACATTGAACGAACAACCTCGAAGCCCGACTCTAGCCAATTGTGGTTGGTTTTGATGTCGAAATTCTCTCACGCGGAAAAGAAACCATCAAAATAGCGGGTTTCGCATTTTTCACTGAATTCCCAGGCCTCTCTCCTTTCGTCCCTCGACCATCGTCAAGCTCCCCCCCCCAAGTCTTCTTGTCGTCGTCCACGTCGACGAACGCTCCTCAAAGCGCTCCCGCTCACGCTCCTTCGTAATACTTCACCCTCTTTTAATAAGCAACCAAGTAGTATCATTGATCCATAATGACTCTCCACAAGCGCTCGCCCTTTCACCATCAGCTCAGAGCTCTCCAGAAGGATGACGCAACTGTTTCCGTCCCCCTAACATTGACCCCGTCCTCTGCTTTGCGTTTGTACAATTACTCTTCATTCACAGATGACCACTTACGCTCTCACTCTCACCCATACAGCGTCGACTCCTAGTACTCCCGTCCTGTCACCGAGTCACACATCCCATCGTCCCCCACCAGAAAATACAACTACTAAAAAAAATGATAGACCACCACCTCCGACTACTAGCTCTACGACGCAGCAGGAAACTTCTTCTACTTCCCAGCCCACTCAGCTAGTTCAAAGTACTTCCTCCGTGACAACTTTGACCACGACGTCCACTTCCACGTCTACTTCTACTTCTACTTCCACTTCAGAATCTGCTAGAGCTACAACCTCTGTATGTTTCTCTACACTTATTTTTATCACCATTCTTGACATTCTTTAAGGCTCGTCTTACTACTGTCACCCGCAGTGCTATAACTCAACTCCGCACGACCACCTCGGGAACTTCAACACCCTCGGCGATTGAAGATCCAGTTGCGAGCGTTAGTGCTAGCCCTACTCCCTCTGCTAGCAGTGGTATAAGCACAGGAGCCATCGTTGGTAGTGTTGCGGGAGGTATCGCCGCATTAGCTATCCTTGCCTTCGTTATCCTTTTCCTCCTGGTAAGCCTACCCTGCGGTTACCCGTTCATCATATTAAACACCCTGTTGCTTCTATTCAGCGCCGTTGGCGTCGCAACCGCATCTCTGACGATGACTTCAACCCTGACGAGTTTGTTCACGCTCCCAACATGACTGAAGGCCCTACGCATGGCAGCACTTTCAATTTTGCTCCTCCTAACATTGCTGCCCATCACGGCCATAGCGTTTCGCCATCCATTGGTAGCGGCGTCAACATGGCTGGACAAGGTGCCTACTCTCAAAGCGCTACCCAAGCACAAGGATACGGCTACGGTGCTAGAGACGACGAATACAGCGACAATACCAACGGCCCTTACAGCTCTGAACCTCAGCCCCAAGCTTCTTACAACCCAGAGGCATATGGCTCATTTGCGTATTCTACTCAAGGCGCTTATGCTACTACTACTACACAACAATACCATCCGTTCTCAAACCAGGCTTATCATGACCAATACCAATCTGAAAATATCCCGCCTGCTTTGGTCGCTGGTGGACCCGCAGTTTCGGCTGGCAGGAGCACACGCGCGACTACTAATGACGACGCTTATGGTGGAATCTAAATAGGAACATCGTCATGATGCTAACTACGTTCACGGGCTATGAAAGAAAAGACTCTTTTTTTCCAATGGTTATACTTGTTTGAGCGCCACCCTTTTTTCACAAAAAAAACTTTAGCTTCTACCCTGATTTCTTTCACAAAGTGTACTCGGTGCCTTTTACTCTCCTCCCTTTGCTCCGATTCCTCCCAACCCTCATCCCGACAAAACCCTTTGATAACCCTTCCCCCCCCTCCTGCATGCACCCAGTATACGCTATACCATATATAAACATATTACCTCCATAAACCACCACCATCACCACCACCCCCTTTATGACGCCTCGCACGGGTGCTTTGTCGTCTCGCCACATCTTTACTCCTGACATAGCGGCTTTTCCTTATAGGGCTTCGACGTAAACTTACCAATGCGTCTGTCTCTTATCATCTTGGGCAAATATGGATGTGTGTGTGCCATTTATTTTATTTTATCTTGTATATATAGTTATCATATTTTTGGTGGCGATTGTGGTCCGTTCCCCTTTGGGTTTTCCGCTGCCCTTGTCAAACCTGAATCGTTGGCGTGTCATCAGTAATAACAACAATTACTATCAGTACAACCAAAAACTCAAGGCTTACGCTCCGATATCAGAGGATGGGATTAAAAGACAGCTTAGGGCTTTTAAACTACTACATACTGTTATCAGTATCATTCATCTCCCTGGCACTGCAGTCTAGTTGCCATCATGATTATCATCCTCGTTTCGGGACCCCGACGCCTAGAACGGAGTTTTGATAATTGATAATGTGATGTGTTGATTGATTGCGTGGTACAATGTACAGTATTTTTGTAATTCCTGGCTTTCGATGCTAGAATAACCATTGAAGGAGGGAAGGGTATGGTAGTGTAAAAATCAGATCAAAGGAGTGGACATGGGGTAAGTGCAAGGTACAAGTACAACAATGAATTGTTGGATACAAGTTAGCAAAGGAAGTATGTACAGGAAAGAGGAGGTAGGGGGGGGGAGAGGAGAGGAGAGGACCTGTCGAGGGTATTTGTTAGTAGCATGTAAAGGAGATTAAGTTGCGCAAGTCGTAAAGACATTTGCAAAAAGGGGGAGGGGGATTACAATCCAAAAAACTGCTTTTCTTTTCGACCCATAGTAAGACTCATACGCCATTGGTGCCTTGTGACACCGTTTATTCTATTATGTGGATGTTGGTGTCGTACTGGTGGCGGCGATAGAACAGGAGACCCTGAATGTGATGTCTCGCTGTCTGTCCTTGCATGTGGATGACGCCTCTTCCGGCGCCGCCAGCAGATGTAGCTTATTATTGCCACGGCAGTGAGTCCCAAGCTCAGTCCCAGAGTGATGCATACGGCTTGGATAATCAACGTAGTGTTTGAGGAGGTCGTCGCTGTGACGGGTACGCCGCTAGGCGGTGAACTGCTGCTGAATGTAGGGACGGGGATTGTTGATGGTAGAGTTACGGAAGGGAAGATCGAGGGGGGAGATCTACCTCAGTTGATGGGTAGTGAGCCTAGCGAACTTAAAGCATTGATAATAGGACAAGGTACGTACGGATCACCTGCGACACCTAACATGAAACTGCTAATATCCAGCCGGGTGAGGAATGCGGCAGGGACGAAACTTATTGCTACTGTTGTGATGTCGTTTTCCTGAAGGTTCCTGATGGAGACCAAGCCCACAGAAGAGTTAAATACTGCTCCTGTAGCTGTACCATTGTTCGATACAGTGATATTGGTAGTGGCTGTCGATTGAGACGAGGTGTACATGTAAAAAGCGGAGGCTGCGAAGCGAGGTCGGGATCGGCTGCCTGCATCATGATGAAAAAACGCACCTCGAAATCGCAAGAACGCTTGAGGGATTATGACCATAGAGTCGCTCGTGCCTTGCGTAGAAACAACCGTGCCACCATATTGCGAGGTATTGTTGGTTTGAACTCGCCTGTGGGAGGATGGTTAAGCAACTGTCGACAACGTTCAATGCAGTATGCGGCGCTCACCAGGCACCGTTGCACACTTCATTACTTGCAATCGTAGAATTACAGAGAAAGGGTGTGTATACGACCTGCGACGCATTGGTAGGCACGGTGATATTGTGAAGGGTCGAGTCAGCCTGCGCTAAGCAGACGACAGAGAACAAAAAGGACCAGGCCCACAACCACGCTACGTCACCACACATATATGCCCAGCGCGTCCAACCAGTTGAGTAGGAATGGGAAAGCAAGACGATCCCCGCGACCTGAGTCGGGTTTCGAGCTCAAGCGCGTGGGGAATATAGGTTCGGAATAGAGCAAGAAGGAAGAGAATGTCAGTGTAAAGTCCCAAGATTAGGGAAGCTTCTTTGTTTCCATGGGGGAACACCTGTCTGCCTCATGAAGTCGGTCATCCGGAATTTACCAGCACAAATGTGTTGGGATCATGACAGTTGAGAGTGTTTATCGATGGGAAGGGGGCAAAGCGCTTATACGCCGTACCGCGCCGAATATAGAGTTCACATCGGATGAAACACCTGAGTATATCTATGATGATTGGATGATGAGATACTTACAATGGACATGTGTCTGACGGGCCGAGTCGAGTGGGCAGTCACAGGATTTCGGTTCCTTGAAGGTGGCTTGATTCCATCATGTCCATCAGGATCAAACGGAACCCAGAGAATGGTCCTTCGAGGAATCCTTTACTCACGTACTGCGCAAGGAGAGCAAAACCCATGAAAGCAGGCTGTCCGTATATCAGGTTCATCGACAGGTAGAATTGTCGGTTCCTTGGATTGGGCGGAAGCATCTCATCAACTTGGGGATCACTTAGTCAAGATGCAATCAAATCTGCATAACCGTGTGTGTTTTGTATGGAAGCAAGGATTACTTTTGCGACAGATTTCTATGCATATTTCGAATAACAGTTGTCAGTTCGACTGGCGGACGTGATGCACGTACAAGAGGGGATAACCAGTTTGTATATAACGTCTGAGCTAGTGCTGTCATTTTGGGCATAGAACGGGTTGGATGTGTTGTCATTGAAATATTGATGTTTTGAACACATGCTTGGTTGGTTGACAACAACAGAATCTTATGATCATGACCTTTGGAACGATTATGTCTCATGTCAAGCGGCTCTTATGGCCGTTCATCGCAAATGAAATGCGATACAAGATGAACGCTTCTACCTCGGATATTGACCGACTATCTTACCAGAAGATTGCCCAGGGGCGGGTTAGCCTCCACGCCATCTTCTGATAGATGTAGATGGAACATATCTACTAGTTGTGATTTTTACAAAGGCAACCCCCAGCCTCGTGTTGGCAGGCAAAACGAGATCAGAGCCTATTCGCCTCATCAGCTTCATGCAAAAGATATTCCAAAGCGAAGTTTCAGGTTCCGCGATGATGGAGCAAGATCGCATCAGTCGATTATCATCATGCCTTTCGCACAAAGGACACTTCGGAGGGTTTGGATCAGGCAGCACGAGCCCTGATAATGTATAGTTGCATAAAGCGGACGGGTCAGTACAGATCCGAAGGTACGACATGCAGTACAGGTAATTCGAACATCGTTCCCAATCGAGTTCTCAAGTTCATCATCAAGACGTGGCAGAACGCGCTGCCACGAGAGCAAAAGATGGTCAAATCATTTTCAATTATATTATCCATCGAATCAGCTAGAAGGTAAATGCTGTGAAAGCGATCGATGGATCGATGGAGCTTGACAAGAATAGCTTCGAGTCAGCTAGTCTGAATGTGGGGTAAACGTGACCAAGCGATACTTAAACTACTAGTAGTGGCTTCATACCAGGTTCAGGTGACCCCTGTCATACATTGCCACTAGGCATTATTTAGGGTGAATGCATTCGCTACATTGTCCCATGGTGGAGTGCGTACTGTTTGTAGTCCTAAATACCAAAAACAGGGTTTGGTGGGTCTATATTTGTTTCTCAGTATAAGGGTTATCGAGCAGTAATTTCTAACTAGTGGGTCCAGCAAGACTGGCAGTCCTGCATCGGGTAAGACAAGTAGAAGTGTTGTGCTCACAAGGGATATGCTTGCATATCTAGTGCGAAATTACAAAACGGGGGCTCCCACATAAGCGAGTCGATGAGCAGACTGAATGACAGGTAGGCCTAATAACCAGATTATATGGCGGTACACAGGCTAAGTCCATGGCATGGGTGTTCGAAGTGTTACTGACTTGGCCAGTCGAAATGAGCAAGAGTGGTAAAGTAAGAAATCAGCTCGATGTCGTGCTGTGGAAGGATCTCCATCCCACTCATGGTTCCTTTAGGACGCATTAGAGAGGTGCAGTTGAGTCCGATCGGGTATCTAGCATGTCCGATGGGGACTGCCCATCCAACTCAATACATAGCTCCTCAGAGTCGAGTGTATCCTCGTCGACCAGGATATCCGTATCCCGGATATTTCCATGGGGAAAGCCCGCCTAGTCGATTTTTCACTCTACTCATCTGGTCTAGCGAGGGCGTCAACTGAGAGAGAGAGTGGTGCGTACCCAGATCGGGCCATGACGATTGCTGTCCAACCTCCAGGAATTCGTGTGTACCCCCTTGTTTTTGATACATGTTCGAGAGCAAGGTGCTCGTGCGCAACCAAACCATAAGGCTCATCTGCAAATTTGGAAATACAGCTTTGGGTGCTGTTTGATTCACTGCTGAGAGCAAAAAAGAAGACAAGCTTGGACGGATCAAGTCTTGAA
>CEMU01569610.1:6043-18903 GCA_900068965.1 Calocybe gambosa | reverse complement strand
CTTCTGGCGGGGATTTCTAGTATCTCTCTTTTTACCACTTTTCCTGCAGAAACTGGGAGAATTTGCGAATACCCAGAATGAATCAGCACAAAGAAAATCACCCTTTCCCGGTGTGTACGGCCACCTCGTCTAATAATGTTTCGACTTATTCGACGATCAAGAACGGCGAAACGAATTTTACAAATCGGCTATGCAGGTGGGATTATTATGCCAACCCTTCAATCTGCGTTTCGTGGTCTGCCGCGAAACAGGTGGACATCCCTCACTTTGTACTCAAGCCTCCGATCCATGATAAGCGAACTCTGCCATGATAATTGTTACACTCTCAATGTCTCCAATCTTCTTCCCTCTAGAAAAGAAACGCCAGTCCTCCCTTTCACTGAACTACTGCTTGATTTTTACTGCAAAGCAGAGCCGCTGAAGCCAGGTGAAGTGGAGCCAGAAGCTGGCATATATGGTTAAATTTGGACGACCATTGTTAATTGACACATCGCCTCAATTCTTTGTGCATTAATGCATTCACTATTCAGATGGTACTCTCTGTACAGAACCCAAATATTTTGCCACCATGGCAGAGATGATGGAAGTAGTCCAATCGAAGCTTTCCGCGAAGGAACACCCACTGAGATTTCGACACATTGTCAATTGCCATACTGTCTTCCAGACTTCTCTTGGACATCTCGCTGACAACCTCTCAGTCTCGAGAGTATGAACGAGAGTTAGCCAGATCCTACCTGCATATGGTTTATTTGGTGCACAAGGATGGAGAGGTAATCATGACATGGGCCTCTACTGAGCCTATGATCGTGGAAGCTGCATCCGAAATTGTAATCTTGGGGAACGCACATGGACACGTGGGATCTGTTATTTCAATACATCGGGCTATTGGAGAGTTATAGGTTGAGCTATCAGCATTTTCACAATGGATAAACAATCCTCCAGAGTGAAATGAAGTATTCCAGTCAATCACTGCTATCAAGGCTCTCCTCATAGATGATGCATGGGAAGAACTTCAAACTTCTGTTCCTGAGAACGGGGACCAACCCACCGAAGCAACTGCTACAATGACCTTTGAGACCACTTCAAGGATGCTTGTCTTCACATCTTCCACTCAACGTTCAGTCCGCACGCAAGTATGATATCAACCTCTGAGTCGTATTAGCCTGTAAACGACCAATAGCATAACAGAACAGAAAAGGAAGCACTGGATACACAATGAGATGTGATCCTGATGGGTGCACGAGGACGTGCCGGTGCCTGAGTGTGAAAAATGAGGCACGCGACGACGGAGCAGAGCTCTTCTCGTCACTACAACTTACTACGACAATGACTGCCACAACTGCAGTATCTCTTATTCGACGTTTCGAACATCGCGACCTTTAAATTGGGTGCGCCTAAGCGCTGACATGTGACATGAGAAATTGTTTGGAGACTTCTATTCCCGCAGGCAGGGCTTGTGCTTGTCGTCGCCTCCATTCACCTATTCTGGCGTTTACCGCTCCGCTCACCTGCCAATCGATCTGTCCGTCCCTCGAAAAAAAAAAGCAGGGCTATCCGATGCTCCCTTCCGCCTCATAAACCCTTTTTAATCGGTTACGCTGCTAGTCGCTTTCTTTCCCCCCACTGAAGCTAAAGGACGAATTTACCAATGTTCTCCCTCTTACCCCGTCGAATACGCACATTTCGACGTATAACGATGGCCCTTTTCTTTACTGCTTTTGCGTTCACTTTCATAGAGCATCTACGCGATGCTGCGAAATTGCGTGCGGTACATGATAGTGGGTTCAGTCGATGGACAATGTATATGGCTTCCTCGCGGATACCAGGCGTAAGCGAACATATACATGAAAAACAGCAACCACCACCTGTTACTGTCACCCAATTCCAGACGGTATGGACTCAAGTCTCTGCATCACCTCGTGCGACCTTTGGAGCAAGAGACGCATATGCTAGTCCCGGACAACAGGCACAGGACCCGTTATCTACACCATCTCCTTTGCAGCAACACATCTACCGTTCAGACGGACTATTAGAAGTCAACCCAGAAGGCCCACATCCGGTTTTCGAGCTCATACAAAAAGCCGAAGCTGATTGGGAGGCCAAGCTCAATCGTGCGAGTAAAACTCTGCCCGAAGCTGTTATCGAATACGAAAACCGTTATAAGCGTTCGCCTCCCTTAGGCTTTGACAAATGGTACAAGTTTCCAACCGGTTATATATTATTTTTAGCATATTAAATATGATAGGTGGGGCTATGTCGTCCAGCACAACGTCCAACTCCCCGACGAATACGACCAGATCTACCAAGACCTCGAACCCTTCTGGGGCATGAACCCCACCGACCTCCAATCCCTCGTCACCGAATGGGAATACCATGATGACACCTACACCATCGGCAAACAAACCCAAGACGCTCCCATCATGCTCGTCAACTGGTCCCTGCCAGGTCAAGATAAGGCAGGATTTGATCTTGCGGGGGGTGCATATGAGATCATGGATGTACTGGAAGACGTGGAGGAGCATATTCCTCCGTTTAGAGCAGTGGTCTCGCCACATGATAATCCGAATTTGCCAACGGACTGGGAGTTGAGGAGGATGGCAATTAGGCATGCAGAACTGGGTACCTGTGAGCTATCATTTTCCTCCCCCTCTATCTTCGTTTTGGATAGATGCTCGTTTCTTCCTTCCCTTTCTGATTGTGATCTCCGTTTTCTTCGCAGTTCTCGATTTCAAAAACCCACCTCCTGCCAAACTCGATGGCTGGCTCTCCGGCTGTGACCCCTCGACCCCCGCCCGGCATACTCCTATAGACTGGTCCCGTCGCGGCGGCATCCCTCCATCATCATCCCCATCAAATAAATCCAAAACCTTCATCTACAATCACCTCAAATCCATGAACCCCTGCCTGCACCCCTCCCTCTTTCTCCTCCACGGCCAATTCCTCTCGCACAACAAAGGCCCCGTCCCACACCGTCGCATAGTACCCCAATTTTCGTACAGCCCCACGCTGGTGCATCACGACATCACGTTAGCCATGCCCATCAACTGGATTGAAGATTTGTACGGCGAGGAGGGAGATAAGAACGGAGATAACCCAAAATGGGAGGATAGGTGGGACGAGAGGTTACTTTGGAGGGGGTCGAATACGGGGATGTGGCATGCGGAGGGGACGAGGTGGAGGGATGCGCAGAGGGATAGGTTAGCGGAGTTGGCTGCGGTCGGGGAGGGGGATATGACGGTGTTAATGCCCCCGCCGCGTCCGTTCAATTCGTCTGGAGAAGTCGATATGAATGTGAAGCAGGGGAAAGTAGGTCCGGGGGTACAGGTGAAGAAAGCGAGACTGGCCCCAGCGTTATTGGATGTCGCACTTGCGGGACAGCCAGGGAGTTGTGATCAAGAAAAGGGATTTTGTGAAGAGTTGAAAAAGGAGTTTGAGTTTAAGAGGTCGATGAGTTTGAAGGAGGCGGGGAAATATAAGTATGTTTTGGATGTATGTCTTGACTATCCCCCCCTCCTTTAACTCGATTCTGACTACCGCCTTTTTGTTTTTTTGTTTGTTAGGTTGATGGAAATGCATGGTCAAGTCGCTTCAAGCGCCTTATTACCTCGAATGCACTTGTTTTCAAGTCAACGATATATCCGGAATGGTGCGTCGCCCCCTCCGCCTTCATGAGCGAGCCCTCTTGAAAAAGATATATATATAAAACAGGTTTGGAGATCGGGTAGCACCTTGGGTACACTACATCCCCGTGCAAGTCGACTATTCGGATTTATACGACTCGCTACTGTTCTTTCGCGGAGACCTTAACGGCAACGGCGGCCATGATGACCTTGCGCGTAAGATTGGTGCGGTGGGGAGACAGTGGAGCTTGAAGTTTTGGAGGAAGGAGGATTTAACAGCATATATGTTCAGGTAAGGAGAAACTTTGTCATCTTCGACGCCTTTTAAAATCGACTTTTATTGCTGCAGGCTTCTCCTGGAATACGCCCGCGTAATGAGCCCGGATAGACTTTCGATGAACTATGTTCCACCTCATACATGAAGTATCCAAACCCATGGTGTCTTTTTGCTCGCCCATGCTCCTCATCTCTAGAGTAGTCATAAATCATAAATGCTAATGCACAAAATGACCTGTGAATGTTTACTATAGTACGGCATGTTTGCGACGCTGGATAATCCGACGCCGTATTACAGATGGAAAACGTTTCAAACCATAGCACTTGCATGAGTGCTACTGTTTTACATTATAACACACCACGCGGCAGGGGTTTGAACAATGCTATCGAGCATCAGTAGATATAGTATTTCCAGTTAGCTCTTGAAGCTACTTGATTAAAATTTCAGGTACTTAAGTGGTCGCGTGTTTGACAACGAGCCACCCTCATCTCCTCAAAATCAGTCTTAAGGCTAGTATATGTCCTCCCAACTTGCCTCGCGCCGACGTACATATTCTCGAGGACTCTTTCACAGAAGCACAGTTAAATGGTGGGAACGTTGGAATTTTGAGTTCCGTTCTGTTGAGCCAGCACCCAAGCGCTGCCCAGGCACCAAGAGAAAAAGAAGGAAATCGACGTGTAAACGATGTTCCCTCCATCGCCTTGTACTTTTCCCTGGATATAAATATGTACCACTTTCCCACCGCCGGGTTAGCTTTGTAGGCAACAGCAACCGAGTGATGATCACAGATAAACTCTTGATATACCATACTCGTCCTGTGTCGAGGGGGGAGTTCCCTAAATCACACAAAATCCCTATTAAACTAGTTGTTTGCTTTTTTGGCGCTGAAGAAAGACAGCGACCTTCATCTCTCGATTTAAGGTTTCACATTTAAATTTTTATCATTGTGGTTTCTTTCATTTCCGATATTGTCGTTCTTGTTATTTCAATGGGTGAGATTTGTTGGACTGTGTGGATGATCCGATCCACACTACACCTTCTGATGATAAAGATGTTTAAACCCAAGTAAATCTCGGATCTTGGGAGTCGATCATAGTGTATTTTGACCGTATAAATAGCACTTTACCCACCACAACATAACGTTCGTGCGCAAAGCCAGCCATATACGAGTGGTACCGCCCAGAGATCGCACAAGAGTAGGATTGTTGGCGCTCCGTCTTCCTGATGATTCACATGACCCTTCTTTGGTACGCACAGCAGGGATGTGTGTAACGTCCTGATGAGTGCAAAATGAGACACGTCTGGTCCAAGTCAAGAGAAAGAAGACGAGCAATTCATTTTGACTAGCCGTAACCACTTGTCATTCCTTCTTTTTTTTTTTTTTCGCATAGCACACGGTCAGACTCGCTATAAGCGTTGCGGGATCACATCGGGTCTTGCATTGGCTTGTCCCGTTTGAGGGACAGTCATTACTTCCAAGAAAAAAAGACCCTCTAGATACCACGTGAGGTGCACAGAAAGCATTTGATACCATTGAATTGCACCCTTTCTGGGTACTAAACGCGTAAGAGACCAAGCCATTATAGGGGCTAATTCGCATGACAGCTTTTGTTGGAGTCAAACTCTACGCTTTCGACACGCGGTTGACTGCAGGTCTCGATATAGAAACCTGTGGCCCGTTAAGTTATAGACAGTACGGAGTCCGGCCCTGTTGCTGCTAGGGAATGCACGATCCCTTTTTTTTCTTTTTCTTTTGCAGGGGCTCCAGACACATCAGCCGCCAGAAACGGACCGAGTTGTAGCACGAGTGTTTAGAGCGAGTTTCAGATAACTATGTTACAATAAGAATGTGCGCCTCGGACACTTCAAAGCTGACACCCACAGACTGCTATCCATCCGGCCAAACCATGTGCTTTTGAAGCATTGTCTTCCGACGTGAAAGGGGCCAGGGAGAAGCCGCGATTTAGGTGATATGGTGTCCGAGCACCGGGTGCCCGAGTCAGGTCCACTTTCCAGAGCAAAAAGCTGTAGTAAAGTTTTCGCCCAGCACAGAGAAACCTTCAGCTTGGATCAGATCGATGACTTATCTCCGCAATCCGGCCCCTTGAAAAACTGCGGCCTTACGGCTTTCGAGCACTTCCATCTGCATCTTAGTGTTCATTGTATACTAGCTTCGATTCTTGGAGACAAGCGCTTGTGATTGCGTTACATGGTACTGATGTCCTCTTACACCTGCAGTTAGAATGCTGAGAACTTGGAAGCCCATGTAAACCACACTGGGTAACCCCATAACTCGACGCGTGTCGGCGAATAAGGCGTACCGGGGGGAATCGATGCCGTGGATTGCATGTGCTGTAAGGAGGAAAAAATAGATGCAGGGACCACACATGATCGGGTCGCGAAGCAGATACCCCATGTACAGTACATACCGGCGGCAATGGCGGTTCGATCACGATCAGCGTGGATTAACTTGGATATTAATCCCACCATATCTTCGCTCATTTTCTTCCTGGGTAGAACATCGGAGCACATGACAAAAAACAATCCTCTGTATCGGCGCGCCTGTCCGCGTGTCGGCTTGGATTTTCTTTTTTTCTGCGTGACTTCATTGCATATGTTGAGTAGAAGAGATAGATGCGAATAACGGCTCGTCCTCAGACTTTTTTTCATTTCCGGAATGAGTCTTGATGAACAGAAACACCCTTTCTTGGTATGGACTCCTGACAAATCTGGTGACCCAAAACGGGTACCCAGCTAGATAGCCGGCCGAAACAAGCGGCTTTAGACGATTTCGCAGCTTCGAACAGCTCGACAAGTAAAGAACTGTTGCCGAATAGATAATTTTCAAGATGAAGACGTGGCTGAACACAGATGTCCGCTCAGACACGTTTTGATTTCCAACCCTGCATCAGGGTGACATGAGGCCAAGATACAGAGACTCCACGAGTCGACTAGAAAGAGAGGATCTGCACCAGAAGCTGATAGCACCATGCTATCTGTTTTACGACTATTATCGCCAAGGTCGTTTCTTCACATCTTGGTTGTCATTTCATGGGAGAACTTGTTGGTCATCTCGTCATCCTGAGAACTAGAGCAAGTGAACAAAGCGCACTTACTCGGGTTTAAAATTTAAATGATCACTCAATTTGATTATTTGTTGCAGGGCAACCCCTTGTGGTAAGAAAAAACGGATGAGGCATCGATGACGACAGGTGTGATTCGACAATTGCAGGATCGGCTAGCTCTTACTTTTCGGCCGCAGTTGGCCTCGTGGAAGCTGGCGTTTGGGGACTTGCCTCCGATATCACTGGGTAGCAAACGGCAACTTCCTCCTCCTAGATATCTATGTGTCATGGTGGCGGCTGTGTGAGAGTGACTGCAGGACGAGCTATCCGGACAGAATCGCCGAAGTAATGTTTTTGTGACGGATGAGGCTTGCTCGACACCATTTTCGGCTGCACCAACAGGGTCCTGGTGCAATTTTTTGCATGCTAAGCCGTACTCCGCTAGGGAGAGAAGCGTTCTTGGATAGATAGAAGGCGTTTTCGGTGCTGTGATGATGCTGAGGCTGCCTTTGTTTGTATAAACCGAGAATATAGGATTCATTTAAGAACCAACAAATAACCTTCGTTGGCCGTTCAGTTGCACGACGGGCTCAATACATCGCCGGAGCCTATATATGGCTACTTGGCGAGCTCGTAATTTGTAAGTAAAAGGGTGAATTCAATGACGATTGTAAGCAATACTCACGAATCGCCCGAGGACTTGCCAACAGATAAGACCATGGAAACATGATTGAATTGTGATACGACGTGGGTTTTGAAAATTTTCAAGGATTGCTAGCTAATAACAATCAGTTGGTCTGGTCAGCTGGTTGATCGGGTAAAGCTTGACAGTAATAGAAAGTGGAAGGCTATGAAGCTTGAGTATTTGCTGGAGTGAAAGTGGGAAACTTTTGCCCTGGAAAGGACTATAGCATATTGATTTCGCCTTGCCAATAGTATAGAGATACCAAGGTCCTAGCCACGGTCAAGCCATGCTGGTCTAACTTGAACAAGTAATAACACATACATACTTTATCGCCACTCATCCTCCTATCTGATTACTAACAAAACGATTAGGGATTACTGCATTCAGATATGGCTCAACTCGAGATCTCAGCTCTAGGTCATAAGTTCCCGGTATACCGGAGAATCTATCGACGTTCGGCATCTCATTCAAACTTGTCCTTTTGGGAAAAAAATATATACACAAGTATAATATTTTGCCTATGTAAGAGTGGATGCGCCGGCCAGGGTCAGCTGCTCATCCTGTGCCTTCTGGCAATCATTAAACTTGCCAGGAAGCAAATGTAGTATCCGTGGTGCCGCAAACCCCTGGGCAATGATCCAAGCCGCCGGAATATGACTAGTCGCTTCCAAGTCTTCCCGCCATGCCCGATTAAATCGATGCGCAAGTTTTGTTGTTCCGATGGAGAAAACGGCCATGCTGCCATGCTGGGAGACTATGAAAAGGAGACTGAAAATTGATACTTGGATCCAATAAGCCCCCGGCTTTTTCTCTATCAACCCTTAGTTCCAGCCCCGACAACCGTCGTCCCTTCGATTTTTTTACGCAATACCTTCTTCGGCGACTTCACAAGAGGAAAAAACATCTTCAACGACACGTCTTGCTTGCAATCATGCAGATGTTCAGCGAAATTCCCGATTTCTTGATTGCTTGGATCAAGAAACAGCAAATGTTCTGGGTGGCGTCAGCACCGCTGACTGCAGACGGCCTAGTGAACATCTCACCCAAAGGTGTCGAAGGCACGTTTCATGTGGACAACTCGAAACGAGTATGGTACGAAGACTTGTCTGGTTCAGGTAAGTTGTTCTCCACTCTCTCTCCAATTCATATCAAACTAAATAACGCTGACATCATTTGATGGTTTTTTTTTGGTGTTGGAAATTTGATTTTCCTTTTCAGGGATCGAGACAATCGCACACATCCGCGAAAACGGACGCGTCACGGTGTTGTTCAACGCGTTCGAAGGTCCTCCAAGAATCGCGCGTTTATATGGGAAAGGTTAGTAGTACTTGCATTACCCCAAACATTTATTTTTGGGTGTTGGTGGAGTTTTATCGCTTGCAATTAACCCATACGGTTCTTCCCCTCCCCTCTACTCCCCACTGCGCATCATCAGGATCTGTCTACGAATATGGCACCCCAGAATACAATGCCTTCCTGCCTGAAGGAACCAGGAACCCAGGGTCTCGTGCTGCTATCGTGCTGGATATATTGAAAGTGGCTACTGTAAGTTTATCCCCTTGTGCACATCAATTCCTCTATAACGTTCTGTCATTTCATATACTGTTTTACCCCAACCCGTGCCCCTACCTCTCCTTATACGTGCATATCTCCTCACGCAATACAACATAACTCAAATAACTATCTTTGCCACACAGACATGCGGATACGCAGTCCCCTTTTATGAGTTCAAATCCCACCGCACCCAACTTCTCGAATGGGCGGCAAAGAAGGAAACCGCGGATCGAAACTCTGAGATGACAGTAGGCTACTCCTCAGCCACGACGCCGCGCGTCCAACTGGGCCTAAAGCGCTGGTGGGAGGAGCGGAACACGACGAGTCTGGATGGACTGCGAGGCATTACGGCTCATAAATCGGAGGATATCTTCCGCTCAAAACCGTTTCAGAAGAGGACGAGCCCTACAACAGCACCCGGCGTTGCAGGTGCAGCCAAGACGGCCGCCATACAGCGGCAGAAGATGACATTTGATGTCAGGATTGTTGTCGCGTTCGTTGTGGGGGTCTTGGTGACTTCGGCATACCAACGACTTGCCTTTGCGGCTCACGCTGTCCTCATTGGATGACACGGAATTGAATATGTCCATGGATTTTTTTTTTGTTGGCTGTCGGCCTCCCTGTTCCCCTTTGTGCTACCTAACCAACATTGTTGCATTTTATTAATCATCACAAGCTAATCCATCGTCCCCTAGGGATGTATCCATACTTTATTCATTTATACCGTTTTTTCTCTACTCCTCTTTTGTACGCTTTATCCTTACTGGATAGAAGGATATGTCGTCGATATGATAGCGATTGAATAGTACTACATACATACATTTGTTTGTTCAGGTGACTTGACATTGAGAAAAAGTCCGTGTGTTATCGAGAGGTGAATGAAATAATGAAAGAGCTAAGGGGCAGTCGCCTGGTGAAATATACAGATAGATGACCGTGGACGCCTAAACCCAAATGATAGAAAGAGAAAGAAAAAAGAGAGAGAAACAAGGAGAGGCGATTGTGGAGGTATCGGATGACGAAAGACGGTACAAAAGGAGCAAAAAAAAAAAAAAGGCACGCAAAGGAAAATACGAGAACCGAACAACTTTGATTCGTGTTCGGCAAGACCGAGGGGAAGAGGAGTGGAGAGGAGGAGAAAAAGAAGACTAGCAAGTAAATGTAGTCAAAAGGCAGTGGTGAGAAAGACCAAAGGACGTGGAGCTTCCCTCGATCAAAGTAGAATGGACATCCCCCTGTTCATGCGGAAGTAAGAAAGTGTTGACGAGTTCCGCAGTCCCCCTCCCTCCCCTCAGGTAAGTTACTATCAATCCATATCCATATCCATCTCCAATCCGTCCCACTCGGTTTCCTGAGGCTTAGCAGCAGCGGTCTTCGCACCGACAATACCTCCATTAACATCATCACCCGCACCAACACCAACACCATCCTCATTCTCGTCCTCTTCACGCACGCTAAACCCGACCCCCATTTCATCATCACCACCATGCACCATCTTCCTTCCATACCGCCCAGCATACTTGGAGGAGTGTTCCGCGTCACCAACACCAATCCCTCCTCCTACGACGGCGGTGGCGACAGCAGCAGCAACGGCACTACCGACGCCATCAATATCTATATCAACAACAACGCTATCATCGTCTTCGTCACTACGGCTTCCAGAAGCAGAGCCAGACCGAGACCGCGAAGACGCAGACTCGGAAACCGACCTCAACGATGAGCGCGGGAGCGACCAACCCCCTGTGCCTGTGCCAACGCCCGTGGATGAGGGTCCCGTAGTAGAAAGGAATGAAGACGGAGTATGACTGCTTCCAAACGGTGGCGAAGACGTCCAAGAGTCGGGCGCACCGTCATGGTGGTGATGGTGGTGGTGGTTGTAAAGATACCCCGCGAAGGGGTCCATTTCGCCATTGTTAATGTTGGTTGTAGGGACGGGTACTGGTTTAGATCCTGTTGAAGAATCTCCCTCGACCGCGCCTGCGGTCTCACCAGTCTCAGAGGCAGCAGCTCCGGGACCAGTAGAAACACCGAGAAGACCCGGCCTTAACTGCGTTATCCCCCCCGCACCCGTTGACGATGTCGGAATGGAATAATCATGGAGTCTAGGCCCACTAGACGCAGCGCGGGAGAAGTTGCTAACGTCTACGCCTACTCCTCCGGATGTCGCGGGTACGGAACAGGATACGAGGTTACCGTTATAGGATGACGGGCTACCATGACCGCCGCCAATGACAGGTTCAACTCTGGGCAATGATCCGCCGGAAAGAAAGGAAGGCCAGAGGGAGCGATCCTCCGGAAGTGATGTGGCGGAGGGTGAAAGGTGGGAGAGAATTGCGGCGGCCTGGGAAAAAGCAATACGGTTATCATTATTTGTTATGAATTTTCGCGGGTAGGAGTTTGCGTATCGAGCATGCGGGAGGGGGTTAAGAAAACTGACCTCGAGTAACTGGACTTGCTGGTGTTTACTAAGAACAAACTTGGACGCTTCACGCCAGTGTGGAGTGTGCTCCCAACGGTGTTTGATGAGGCACGAAGGATGACGATAGATCTATATTATACGAAAAGTTTTAGAAAGCTATCGGTATTTCGAAGGAAAGTAGGCCGACCTTTGAACAACTCTCGCACTTGTGGTCAATACCGCGCTTCCTCCCGCCATGCTTACCGTGGACGATAGCAATGGGAGATGCCCCTTCAGAGGCTTTCTGGTCTTCGGATTTGGGCAGAGCGGAGGAGGGAAAGTTGCTCCCGTCACTCAAGGGCAATGATGGAGGCTGAGCGGCCACATGCGGCAGGGACCCAGGTAAGGCTCCATTCAATGAATTTGAAGCTCCAACGAAGGATGTAGAGGCGTTTGTTAAGGGTCCAGCGGCTGGAGGGGATGAGGAAAGAGTCAGGGAAGCCAGGGAGAGAGCCGCTGTTGACGACTGTAGCAGAGCAGGCCTAGTTTGGGAAACAAAGAGAAATGGAATTAGATGTAATTTGATTATGGGGTAAATTTAAGGTTGTGGGGGATCATTGAATAAAATTTTCTCGTTGCGATTTTTTTTTTTGATGAACAAGAAATGGATTGGTGGCATCAAGAAAAACTGGAGAGAAGAAAGTGGACACATACGAGGGGCGACTGGCGGCGTCACGAGCGTCGCTGAGCCTTCTTCTGGCTTTACCAGTAGAAGCTAAACGCCGATGCCTCGTAGCAGTAGTAGCAGAGCCAAGGCTTGTGCTGACTGTTGGAAGCGGTTGAGGACCGGTCAAAGTTGCGGTGAGAAGACCATAGGTAGGAGCAGCTCCTGCCGAATGAGGGTGGTCTGGGGTAGGTATTGGTGAAGCACCGGCTGCGGCGATGGATAAAGAGAGGAGGCTAGAGGCAGCGTCGGCTTGCTATAATAAACGGGGCGATTTCAGGTTAGTGCAGGGGAAAGGGAAGCTGAAGCTGCTGTGCGTACGGAGAGGGCAGCAGGGTGTGTTGTCATGATCTGTCGTAGCAGTAGTAGTATAGAACAAGTTGCATACACAAGAAAGAAAGAGAAGAAAAAAAAAAGAGAAGAAACTCGACAGTGAAATTTACAGGCGCATGACTGGCTTTGACTTTTGACAGTTAGAAATATTTTTATTTATTTAGCTCGCTCATTGCCTTTTCAAGCTTACTCAGCCCCCGAGTC